>QGQB01000160.1:0-107106 GCA_003385265.1 Neonectria hederae | reverse complement strand
GGGTGGTGGGTGGGGGGGGGGGGGGGGGGGGGGGATCAGAGCCGTGACAGAGATTGACCCAAGGGAAGATTGACGTCTCATTTAACAGTCGGCCCAGATCCCCGCATACCGGACCCTATATAAATGGTAATCATCCCCAGACTCTCCCCCGCTCTCCGCTCTGGGGTGAGATGAGGGGCTCTGGGGTGAGGTGAGCCGGGATAAGGTGATGGATGATAGAATGATACATAGTAGACTAAGCGTCAGCGTGGAGCCGCGTTACGCCCGCACGATGCTCATCTCCGGCGTGTGATGCTGGGACACCCCCTGTGAAACTTGTTTAATGAATTAAGCACGGAAATGCCGTGCCCAATCACAGCCGTCCGTAATTCGGATGCCTGATGTAGTTGCTGGGGCCCTAGTTCTTTGGAGTTGCATCAATTGAGCACAACATCACGAGTATCCAATAGCTGTCGTCCGTAATTCGGGTGCCTATTGTAGTTGCTGAGATCGACATGAAATGACGTAATAATTGACTTGGTCTATCCACAGTAGTGGGCTGACCCTATTACCTTCACATACACTATTCCCAACGCAGTTATGTGCGGCACTTTTGGTGCTCTTCCTTCCGTCTTGAGATCCCGTTTTTGACGACGTACAGGAACCTGTATTTGTAACCAACCACCTCGCCGTCAGAGTGACATTTACACACGTGTGGACTGGTGTGAGAGGGAGGTACATGCAACCTTAAAAGACGGACCGACAGCGGCACACCCTCACGGACAAACAGCCATCTGATTGGTACGCTTTACCCGGCTGCAATGAATAAAGAACATGAGCTCCCGAGAGTGTGTCACACCAGGGATTAAAGCGGTGATGAACGGCGGAACCGGCGACGATCCAGGGTCCGAAGCGTCCGTGGCAGCAGCTCCCGTGATAACTCATGTGTCACATGAATCCCGTAAGCTAAGAAGTCAAGCACGGTTGCATGCAAAGAGATCAGCCTCGTTTGGAGGTTCTGTCTCAGTGGCCTGCCTCTAAACGAAATTGACCCCGACCCTGGCCCTGGCCCTGGCCCTTCCAGCATGCACATGTTTTCTTAATCGAGTGCGAAGCTGTGTTGCTAATTGTAGAAAATGACAAACCACCGGTTTTGGGTACACACCAACTCTTTTCGACGGGACTACAACATCAATAGCCAGCCACCTTTTGCCACGATCATGCAAGTCCCAATCTACGAAGCAAATGCGCCCAGATTGTCGAATTATTTCCTGAGTTATCTACAGCATGATTAAGCGAGTCTTGGCTGCATATATTGAGCTGGTGATTGCTTTTGTCCGGATGCAAACTGGTGCATGTAACGTTACTTGCCCTAAAATATGACCAAAAGCAAGAAGAGGTGAAACACAGCACAATCCTCAACAATAAGACTACCATTACCATATATTGAGGCGAGTCCACTTCTCTTTTACTTGGATGATATTTACTCAGGCTGCAGGGAGCAAAATATTCAGCGTTAATGGCGACGGCCCATGTTCGTGCCTTCATTCAAACGTCCACATCACATCCTCCCATCCTCCCATCCTGGCTTCCTGCTTAAAGCAAACCCCTTATCCCTCTTTCCCCATACCGGCGGTCTAGGAGCTGACCCTAAACCTGGATTCGTCGAGGCTGGCAAAGCTAGGCCTTCCACATCGAAGCCCACAGCCACAACTCCGATAAACCCCAGAATCTCCGCCAGGGCGAATTTCCGTCCTGGGCAAAGGTTTCGACCACCTCCGAAGGGGAGCATGGCCCCTCGTCGGCTTCTTTCATCCTGTGCAGAGACGTTCAAGAAGCGCTCCGGGTTGAACGTCTCGGCGTCGTCCCCCCAGACTGAGTCCAGGAAGTGGGTAACCATCGGAGGCCGCTGATCATCTTCCGCTGCGTAGTACGGTAGCAACAACTTGTTTAGCTTGTTCCTTGCAGCCACGGACTTAGGTGCTACTAGGTTTGGGGCCATACCAATAGCTAGCAACGCAGCGCCTTCGTCAAATGTCCTACATCACTACTCAGTACGCAGTCTTGCTGACTATGGCGGGGACTTTACCACAAATGATGCAGGTGCTCAGCGGTTATTGGGTTCTTTTCTCCAAACAACGCCGTCGTTATTGCTTCGGTTGTGTTGTCGCGGATCCAGAGGAAGTGGATGATGGTTGCAAACTGCAAGTTTAAGATTGGCCCAGGAATAAGCTTGTAGAAAGAGCCAAGTTCAGGCTAGTGTCAAAGATGAATGGTATCTCCACGCGATATAAGTACCATGCCTCATCAGGAAGAAATCTCACGAGAGCTGAGATATCCGCTGATACCTGTTGTCTGTTTAGTAACCTCCTACTTACTGAGTGACGTGGGTGGAAACTAAGCCACGTATTCATGACGCAGAATCACTGACTATCCTTTTTGGATCGCAAAGCTGCAGCTAACTGAGATCTGGCCTTTCCCAAAAGCCTCTATTCGTGGCACAGACATGTGTCTTAACCTGGATATTCTTTATTAATAAGCTTTGCAAAAAAAATCGATCCTTCAAAAGCTCAACCCTTATTGACGGTTTGCTTGATGACCATTTGCGTTGGAAGCTGGTCTTCTATGGCGCCGGCGTTGACGGATATCACAGCCATGTCAAAGTCGATATCAGGATTTTGTTTTCATGGTTCTACTACGCGAGTCTCATGGAAACGAGTCTCAGAGATCTGTGGCAGAATGCACGGGAATACCAAGACATACGATGGTCGTCGTCGATTTCCTCGGCTAACTTGGCGCCATTTCTGCTGTCAAAATATGGCTAAGAAGTAGTTTTGGGTTTGATGTTGTTGAGCCCGGTAGTGTATTTACGACCCTTTCCGTTGCGAGAGAACAAGGTACTGACTGGCATCAACAGCAGAACCAACTATGGAATGGACGGTGGATTCACCCCAGATTGGCTCCGGGATCAATTCTGCCACGATCTTCCCGAGGCACTCGTCAACCTCCTCGTCGTTGGAGGCACTCGTGGTGAGCCTTGGCCGATATCAGTAGTTGCGGCTTCTAAACTTGCAATGGCATGAACTTTCGTCGAAGCCCACCTTAGAGAACTTCTATAGGAAGTTTACCCTAAGCTTGGCGGTACAATTCCCGGATCTCCAGGAACTGCAATAACATAGAGACGGTGAGCTGGGCCTGCCTACGTCTTCCGCATATCACTCGTTGGCGGAGAGACAGCAGGGTTCTCAGCTGTGTTTGACCAAGAACTATACGTACTTCGGCACACCCGCGAGTTTGAATGCTACTGTGTGAACTCCACCTCGTCCGAGTCTACGAAGGTCAAGTCCAAAGAGTGCAATACACCCTGAGTGGGGGATTTGTCGGAGAGCTACGGGTAAGATGAGCGAAGCACTGTTTTTGGGATTGTTATTGATGAGTAGTAGCGGTCTTCGTATTGTAGCAAGTAGCTACACTTGACTTCCTGTTCGTTCCGTCTTATGTCTTCGCGTTGTCTCCAGTGAATCTAAGCACCATCAAGCTCAGTGTATCGTCTCTACTCTAAAATAAATCGAAAAGATCAGGTGTTCTTGTTTGCCCTTTTTCCACGACCTTCGAAACACCAATTAACCTGAGTAGCCATCTGCACCTTGACACCTAGCTCAGTTGCAAACGCACCAACCAAGCCAGGGTTCTGCAAAAACCAACGACCAGCCTGTACAGCATCAATACCAGACTGCAACACCTCCTCGGCCAGAGCTCCCGTTTTGATCCCACCAACAGCTGATACGAGTAACGTATCGCCCACAGCCTTCTTGACTTCTTGGGCGAAATGCAGCTGATAAGCAGGCCCTGGCCTGATTCCGATTGCGGACTTGGCGTGGATGCCGCCTGAGCTGATGTCGACCAAGTCAACACCTCGGTCAGCTAAAAGCTGGGCCAGTTGGGCCGACTGAGCAACTGTCCAGCTATCGGGAAACTCCTTTTTCAAGTTGTCGTCGAACTCGAACCAGTCGGTAGCACTGATCCGGATCAGCAGGGGCATCGATTCTGGAATAACAGCCC
This sequence comes from Neonectria hederae, assembly GCA_003385265.1. Classification (NCBI taxonomy): domain Eukaryota; kingdom Fungi; phylum Ascomycota; class Sordariomycetes; order Hypocreales; family Nectriaceae; genus Neonectria; species Neonectria hederae. Next base: position 103,065 of record QGQB01000160.1, on the reverse strand, counting down.
GAATACGCTCGGAAATTTCCAAAACCAGCCTGGTCCTGCCTTCAAAGCTACCTCCGTATTCATCCGCTCGTTGGTTGCTCACAGGACTCAGGAATTGGTGCAAGAGATACCCGTGGGCGGCGTGAATCTCAATAACATCAAACCCAGCTTTGACGGCCCTCTTAGCAGCCTCGGCAAAGTCATTCTTCAACGCTTCAATATCCTCCTTGGTTAAAGCCTTGGGAACAGGATTGATGCCCTCCTCTTGGGGAATTGCCGACGGGCCAACAATGTTATCCGGCCACCCGCCCACCTCGCGGAAAGCCACGGCGTTGAAACTCAACCACGGGGCAACAGAACTAGCCTTGCGACCTGCGTGAGCTAATTGAATCCCAATCTTCTGGTTTTGGCTGTGTGCAAACTCGGTGATGCGTTTCAACGGCACTATCTGACCGTCTTCATAGAGACCAAGATCCTGCGGTGTGATGCGGCCCCAGCGCTGCACAGCGGTAGCCTCCACGATGGCCAGCCCAGGGCCGCGCTGGATAATACCGCCCAGATGCGTCAAATGCCAGTCAGTAGCATAGCCCTCTTTAGCCGAGTACTGACAGAGGGGGGCAAGGAACAGGCGGTTGGGAAAGGTTACGCCGCGGATGGTGATGGGGGAGAAGAGTTTGGCTGATCCCTCAACTTGCGTGCCCGCTGGAGGTTCTTGAGCTGGGGTGTAGTAGGAGATGCCTTGAGCTGCGACATTGTCGATTATTTCCTGCGTCATGGCTCGTGATGCAGCAGTTGTGCTGAGTGAGGGGGATATGGGTGATACAGAGTCTGATTTAATAGGTGGTGGAATCAAGAGGGAACCTAACTATAAATGAGGTGTCTCTTCATCTTTATGAGTGTGAGCATAAATGGCTCATGAACCGGAGCTTCCGGCTGCGCAATTCTTATTACTAATGCAAGGCAATGGGTCATTACAGTACAAATATCAATGACGCATGTCACAGAAACTACTCATGTCGCTAATAAGTTATGGGTCAAGTGGCAGCAGGCCAAATGGGGTTATTGTAGTTATACGAGCTTGTTAGTCGTTGGCTGTTGGCCGCATTGCATCATCTCTTCATGCTCTTGCATGTCTCAAGCACTGTAACCTTGGCCTCGTATCAGCAAATCATGGTCTTTACATATTATCAATCATAAACCGAATATGTATAAGATCGGGTCTATTTTATAAAGACCCACATTTATAAGAGCTGGCGAAATATCATCATACCTAGTTATGGATCTATCATCCAGCAAGAGTTAAGAAAGTTTTGCATTCTGCTAATCGACAACGGAACATCTACAAAGGGCCCTGCTTCAAGACATGATCAAACAGTGAAGAGTCTGTTCCTGAAACACGTCCATGCGTTCTGAGGTTTGCGGATCTGCCGGGTCCTCGATCAACTGTTGGTACAAGGTGGCGGCGCACATTACGCTGAATAAGAGGCCGATCCAGACAAACGGCATCGCGTCTGGCTGCTCCCAGAACCTCTCGTACTGAAAAGGTGGTCCCAACTGTCAGTCAATATGGGGGGTTCTGGGGAAAAAGGAGAAACAGAGGGAGGAGCAAGCATCGTACCTCTCGAAGAAAATGACCACTGTGAAGGATTTCTGGCACAACCCCGTGCGCGTTAAAGTATCTTGCGACCATGCGGTCCACAGCGGGCCGGGCTGGGATTGAGGCAATAATATCAGCTTTTGAGGCTTGGACGGGTTCATATAGCAGTCGTGGACCAGGGTTTTGGCGTAGTACATGGTCGCTGGTGGCCAGCATACGGGCTTCCTCTTCCTCCTCGTAGTGGTCTCTGAGCTCTGAGATGCTGTCGAGGACGGCTGCCCAGTGGACGTTCCCGACGTAGTTGGCACTGACACCATGCGAGTGCAGACGCATGCTGCCGGGCTCCGATGGCGCAGGGGATTCGGCATGGTCCCTTCGATGCGACAAGGAAGTGGACGGAGAAGAAGGAGGAGAAGAATACTCTGCAGGTGTGAGTGGAAATCGGTAAGACGGAGCAGTTGACAGAGCAGTTGACGGAGCAGTTGACGGAGCAAGTTGACGGACACCGGGGGACGTCGACGGAGCAATCAACGGAGCAAATTGGTGGGGCACGGAGCGGGTAGCCGAACGGCGCCGCACTTCCGCCGAAGAGGCAGATACGCCAAGTCGGCTCATTGAAGATCGGCCCCCTGATGAACGAACAAACTGGCGCCGGAGCAAATCCGGGGCAAACAGGTTGACAGCTTAAAACCACCGCAAGGACTGGGTTCGTTTGATAAACAATAAGTCAAGAGACAAAACCTAGAAATTTTACTAAATCGTCCAATTACCATCACGAGACTAGCACCATGGTCGACCTTGATGCTGCCCTGAAGGACTCGACTGTCGATGAGAACGGAGACTCATCCGCAGCTGAAACAAACCACAGAGATACTGATGGTGCGAAAGGATAGAGATGGTGCTTCTATCTCATTCTTATGCTTGTGAGTATGGCCCCGTCACCTCCCGCTTTTAGTTTCCTACGTTGCAACAAAGCTCACAATAGGTAAATTTTACAACCAAGCCGGCGCTGTCACTGTTACTACCTTTCTCTTCATGCATGAGACTAGTTCCGTCAGCATACTCAAGTCCAAGGCCGCTCGACTTCGTAAAGAGACGGGCAACCCAGATATGCGCGCGGCCGGTGACAAGCAGACCCCGATCAAACATCTCGTGCTACACGCTCTAACCCGGCCCGTGAGATTCCTCTTCACGTCGCCCATCGTCGCCCTCATCGCCCTCTACATAGCCTTCAACTTCGGCGTCACCATGCTCCTCTTCGCCACCTTTCCGACCGTCTACGAGAACACCTACTACTGGAGCGTTAGTGTTTCCGGCCTGGCGTACGTTGGCGTCGGCATCGGCTGCGCCATCGGTGTCATCACCTTTGCCAAGCTCAGCGATCGCTTACTGAATGTCGAAGGCGTGAGTTATCGCGCAGAACGACGCCTGATCATGATGATGTTTGTCTCTCCTCTGTTCCCCATCGGCCTGTTCATCTACGGCTGGACCACCGAGTACAAGGTGCATTGGGTGGTTCCAATCATCGGCACCGCCATCTGCGGGCCCGGTGCCGTCATCATCAACTCGTCGTCGCAGACATACATCAGTGACATCTTTGGGCCCCAGGGAGCGGCATCCGCCCTCGCCGCCATCACACTGCTGCGCAACCTGACGGGAGCTTTTCTGCCCCTTGCCGCCCCGAGGCTCTACGCCAACCTTGGTCTAGGATGGGGGAATAGCGTGTTGGCCTTCATCACGATCGGGTTTATACCTGTGCCGTTCTACTTTTATTGGCGTGGCGAATCGCTGCGGGAAATGTTTCCCGTCGAAATCTAAAGACACGAGTGAAGGTGGCCATCTGACTAGGGATTGTTCTAACCTTTGATAGACGTGTATTATATAACGGCATACCTAGATGTAAGGTGCCTAATAGATAGCCTAGACTTAGAGCCGGTTTGGTTAGACAATCTCAAAGTTCTCTTCAATCCCTTTATCAAAAAACCCTTGCATATCTCCTTTTGCCAGGCTTTCAAAATCCCGAGGGATACCAAGCGCCTTTTTCTTTCTCTTCAACGTGGGATTGATATGAAAGACTCCAAGTCGCGTGAATATTCGCCTTGGCGACCTATGAACTTCCGAAGACAACTCACGCAGAACAAGTCCAACGATGCCTCTCAAGCCCCAGCCGGAGCAGGTCCCAACATGGAGAAGGTAGACTGTGATGAAGACATCTTTGTCCGAAGATTTCTCAGCAAATTCGATTTCTATAGCGTCAGGAGTCATTCGAAGCAATGGAACAGGCTGAAAGTCTCCCGTTGGATCCCGGTCGTGAAGAACATGGAGGTGATCTGGTGTTTCCTGATTTCCGAACCACACAAGACTTCGGACTCTCCCACGACCTCGGATGTAGCCACTACTGACGGCACCAAATATTGCCGTCTCTTCTTCCAAATCTGTTCGCATTTCTGATAGAGACAGCGCAGGCTTGGGTAGCTCATACTCGGATGGACTGGCTGCACGTGCAAAGTTGTACCAGATCTCGGCTGTGACTGCAGCCCAAGACCACGAGGGTGCCTGATACTCCGATTGGCGTCGCTGTAGTGTTCTTCCGGGGACTGTGGACCACAATAGGTCAAATGGGAGGCTTTGTTTCCAGTGGCCGACAATGTAGTCATCTCTAATCTCCGATGCAAACATCTCGGCGACGCCTGATATAGCCAGGATCCGATCCTTTGGAAACGTCAACCTTCTTCTCGTGTAGGTCTCAACAATGCTTCTCCACGTATGGACGGCACTGTGCATCCCGTTGGTCTCAGACTGACCCCAAGGCTTCCGATAAAAGCTTGTAACAGGATAAAGCCCTTTTTCATCTTGTCTTGTCCCAGCCCTCCACCCGTCCGAGTAACCAGGATCCTCGAGGGACGTGGTGCACATCCATGAAAGCTGGTTGCTGGAGTAATCTAGAACACGAGGAGCCAGGTAGCGCTCTTGAAGCGTCCAACCCCTGTAATCAATGGGCTCGGTGTCTGCAGAATTGCGCATTTTCGCGATGAACACTGTCCCGCTTGTCGAGGAGCTGGGACATTTGAATGGGAGTTTAACACAAAACTCAGTCGCTGAATTGACGTCGATGTCACCTAGAAATCCGTCGACAGCACGTTCTGCTCGAGATGCCAGGATTGTGACAATAGCCTTGGCATATATCTTCGGCATGAGGGCGATCTGCTTAGCCTTCTCCTGGTCATCATCCTGTACGATGCACAGAGAATCGATCCAGAGAAAGCGATAGCCTAGGCCAACCGTGACCTTGATGGCATCCTGGATTGATCTTGGCAAAGCTTCCCAGGCAATCTCGGAGTTTCCAGAGTTCATTTTGGCTCGTGTCGTCTTTTGTGGCTGATCTCCCCCCCAGCAGTAGCTCAGTGCCACGTATGGCTCAAGTGAAGATGGCTGGTGAAGTTTGACATAATACCGGCCAACTCCGTCATGTTGCAGCTCCAGAACCCTCTTGGGCATGGATTCTAGAGAACCTGCAGGGCACTTATCATGCTTATGCAAACAATCGTTTATCCACCTGCGGGAGAGGGAGAAGTTGTCGGCTGACCCAATGCTCGGATTGATTGGACGAGTGGTAACAAAGTCTGAAGCTGGGTCGTCTAAACGAAAGGTCTTGGTCAGAACATTTGGTTGCAGGATATATTGGACTCGAACATACTAGCGGATGCAATAACGTCCAGGTATCCACGGGACTGAACTCGACATCGACCGTTTTGCTCGTCAAACTCCTCCATTGGATCCCATAGTCCGATCCAGATAATCTCGACAACGGGGAGCTCATCAAAGGTGTATGAGAGATAATCCATGCAGACGCTAATCTCGCTAGCCCTCTCCTTCAGAGCCTTCCATGAACCGGGCGAGTTTGCTGACCAGCTACTGGTGAGCCATTGGGATAATTGACAAGTTGCAGCGGCTGACAATAGGGCGTCCAGCTTGGGCTTGAAAAAGACGATATGACCCGGGGCTTTCTCGCTTGAGTCGAGCTGCTTTCTGTTTATGTCAATCTCCATCTTTTTACAAAAGTCGCAGTCGTGATAGTCTGCTGGTTCCGCCATTCCTCGATCTAGAAGCAGGAGTACGCATCTAAAGCTATATATCGCAACTCTCCAGCTTGAAGGCGGGGTTGACAATGTGTAAGGCTGACTTTTAGAATGAATGCCTTAGCTAAGCATGCATTCACTGTCAAGACAGCCAATTATAGAGACATTTATAAGTTTTCCCATTCTAACATGACGAGGCCCTAATATAGGACAGTGTTCTATCAGTTTAGGCTGAGTGCATCTGCTGTATTTAGCAGCTCGAGGTTTCAAACACCACTTTACTGGAACGAAGAACGACGCAAGTACAACACCCAATTGACAGGTGCCTTCCAGCCTAGGCCAGCACTTATCAAGCAGCGGCGACCACTGACAGATTGCAATGGGGGTATACGACTGTGAATAGGAATCATTACCAAGTAAAAGCCATGTAAACCAAATTTAGAACTGGGGGGTTAAACATTTATCTGATCCCGCGCGCAGCACTTCCGATGCGGTACTATGCAATCAGTCCACATCCACCAATGCAACAGACCAAGATCATTCTAACCTGTGATGCATGACTTCTAGTTGAGATTCTGGGTCGAAATCACTGGTCCGCTTTCGCCTCCTTCCCTGCCACCAAACGGCCAATACTTCCCCACGACGCTTTCGGGCTTCGCGTTGGGCAAGAACGCTCCATGAATAGTGTTGTACAGCCAAACCTGGAAGACGTTCTCATAGGGGTAGTTGTCAGAATTGAGACGCCACGCCCATGCTCCAACGAAACTCCCACGGGTGACTTCCTTAACTTTAGCTTCCACCTCAACAACGAGGTTCGTCGTGTTGAGCCAAGGCTGTTCGGAGGTGAAACCCCATACCAACTGCTGCTCTTGGAGACCAGCTTCGTTAGTGCCTTTTTCGACGTCGACATCTAATCCGTCGAGCCGCGCAGACACCTGGCCAACTCCATTGAGCGTGGGCAACATGAGGTTGTAATAGGACTCGATGAAACTGGCCACCGAGTCGGCGTATTGCTGCACAAAGGGTCGGTTGATGTTGCCGTCACTGCCTTGGAGAATTCCCCAGTCAGATCCACCCGGACAGTCACCCATGAATTGTTCCATGATGATCTTGATGTTGGGATTCATGGAGCGAGCGGCTCGAATGACCCACTGGAAGCGCTTTAAGAAGCTTCCACCGTCGGAGCCCGTGCTTAGCATGATGGAATGGGTGTCATTGTTGACGAAGAACGGACTGATGAAGAGGACATCAACTGCGTCAAATCGTATTTCAGCCCAATAGCTCGGGATATTGTCCCAGGAGCCGTCTTGCATCCCTGGTTCGTTCAGGTACATGTGGGCACTCACGTCTTGTCAACATCATCCCTCAGCTACCCTATATTTAATATAAGATGGTCTGTTGCTTTGGCAACACCACTTTCGCTTAACTTAGGTGGCCGACCCGCTTCCATCGGTTCTGCCAACTACAAAAGTCCAGCCAGCTCCCTGTTCTGCAAATCTTGCCAATGAGAGTAGCAGCTCAGCCTAGTTATCTTCTCCCTTCTCTCGCAGCGATGCCGCCGTCTTCGTCGCATGGCTGCACGATATCCCGACCACAACGTCTCCTCCACGTGACTCACTGAATCGTGCCTCGCCTCACACAGTCGAGGATGATAATTACCAGGTCGGCTCTCCAACGCCGCGCCTGAATCAATCGACAAAGCAAACCCGACTCGTTTGGTGGCAGATGAGAATAGAGATCATGTTTCATTCAACCCGTCGGCCGCAAGGATAGCTCCGCACACCTCGTAGGCTGCATTCGCCCAACCCTCTCCGCGTTCTCGCAGCTACGACACGCTCCTCAAGGTACGTCAGAAGCACACAGGCCACCCAAAGCCAGATATCACCTCTCGCAATCCCACATGATGTTTTGCAACGTATTTGCTACTTCAGAGCTTGTTCATTCAAGCCATGAGACAATTTTTCACCATTGCCCTGATTCGGACCTGAACCTCTGTTATTTTCCACTTAGCACCTTCGTCGTGGCAGCGTTTGGCTAACTTGGAATCATGCAGCTGTTGGGAGCAAGCTCCAGATAGACAATAACCACAAATACCGCAACAACGATACAACGAATGGCAACGGAGGTGAGTGAGGCGAACGTTGCAAGCAGACTTGAAGATGTCCAAGACTCTACAGGCTGAACCAAGGACCGTCAACGGAAGCCCAAAAAACTCAGCGGCGCTTTGCCAAAATGACGCGCGATCCCACGCTCAGCCAATGTTCAATACCAGTCCCGGTATACCCGTAGAGCCGACACCTGACGCGAATCTCCTCTGGCGTATGAACCCATCGCTAGGAGCGCGGTCCAACGCCACAACCTGCCACGTCGTTTGTATACAACCGGCGATTCCAGGGAGGGTCTGAAGGAGACGTAGACTTTGGTGCCTGGTGATTGAGTGACAGCAGTTGAGGCAAGACTCATTAGAGGGTTGAGGAAAACTTGGTCCAATGGCGAAACAACCAGGTCAAGCTTGGTGTGTTTCATCACCCAATTCGCTAGGATGGAGACTTGTAGAATGACTAGTTAGACAAATGCGACTACTTACTCAGCTCTCAAGCTAAGAAAAGGTGCTAGCACTAGAGGTATTCCATCTCGAGTGTTACCAATGATGACTAGCTCGTCGCATTGAGCAACTAGATGTCCTGGCATGAATGCACGAACTGCTTTCTCTCGAGTCATTGTGACTTACTCAATGAGGTCAGAAGCCCTAGCCAAAAGGGCCAACAGGCCCTGCGGAAGAAGAGAGGTACAGCGCATTGAACGTAGTGATATAATAATAATCGTTCCATTTCTGACATGCATGTAGAACGGTTGCGGATTCATGGCGCCACTAGTATTTTTCCACCATAATTGCGATGGATGTTCTTGAAGGTTATTCTTCTGCTTGAGAGGAGTTATCTAGGTCATATAATAGACCAAAGGTGACCAAGGTGGAAAGAAGGAGAAACCCATCGGCTCCTTAAGACGAAGGTTCTCCAGCAAATGTAAAGCTATCTATTGAATGCAGGATCTCGTCAAGCTCTGAGAGCCCAAGGAGATTTTCCAGCGTCTAATGCCTTCAACTGATCGTAGGCCCTCCTAATAAAACTTAGGATACTTTAGAAACGGTAAATCTCTCACAAACCGCAATGAGGCTTCTCTAGGCTTTGGTCAGGGCTCAAGGAAGCTCGATTTCTGAATCGCGCCAACTTGATAGTCTACCAATTGAAAGAAGCAATGATCTGCGGCGTTTGAGAGGAAGTCAGGAGCGAGAGCACGAGATACGCCCCATACCTTGCTCTTCTGATTGTGTTATCATGGTAGTCAAGGATATCTCGATAACCTGGCTAGTTCCGATTGGATCAGCAGCTCCCAAATCCAAGTTTGGCAACATTAAGTACTTTCTGCGGGCCTAGGATTCGCAATTGAATTCCTCTTTTGGCATCCATTATCCAGGGATGTCTGTTATCACTCGCCAGCCTGGGCGCCAGAACGGTTTCCACATGACGTGTGCATTCAAATAGATCTTTCGCCAAAGTTGAGCCAAAACTCCAAGGGCCCGGATGCACAACATGGCCCGCCTCTTAGCTCCCAAAGTCTACCCAAAGCTATCTTGACTCCGCGAGAGATCGAGGCTATAGAGCAGTATAGCATCATAGAAATTCTCCATTTACTTCGTGTTGAAGGGAGAATATCGGCGGAAGAGGTAATCATGGGCTTCCTTGCGAAGAGCTGCATGAGCACATCGTTTTCACCTTTTCTTGTGTGACTGTCCACGCTACTTCCCGCAGACCAACTATTTTGTCAAACTCTTGTAAGACCAGGCCATTGAACGTGTTAAGTATCTCGACTTTTTACCAAAGCATCTGGGAGAACTGTTCAGTTTGCCAGCCTCAACCAGGGAGCATCAAGGCATGGTGTGTGCTAATGTTACGACAGCAGTATCTTCTACAACCTGATTTGGCAGGACATATGGGTCTAATCTACTCGTTGGCACCATTTATAATGTAGGCTGTGTCTTTTTTCCAGCATAACATAGCCTCAAACTATCATGCACCTAGAGGCTAATGAGTAATATCTATAGAAGGACTGCCAATCCTTACAACACGAGCCGAGCGCCTGAAGGAAGCATAGGATGAGAGTCTGCACTTTTTTGTATACATGAACATTCTAGTAAGTGGGCTAATACCCTGCATGATAATTAACCATATCACTGAATACTCTTACCAGGGTGCTGGAGGGGACATTGGTGGCAGTATGCGCGGTCCATCTGCCCATGTGGGTAAATATATTCAACTATATAAGGTCAGGCAGCGTTCGTCAGAGTCAGAGATCAGGGTCCACTAACGGATCTGGCTAAGCATGACGCGGGTTGATACTACTGACTTACGGTCACCCCTGGCTGGTAGGGGAGCTATCGTAGGATACCCCGGACCTATGGCTGTTGACCACGATGGACTGGAAGTTTTTATGAGAGTTGACTCGTTACTAGCAGAAAAAACATGGATGCCTTGTAAGTTTATGCGCCCCCTTAAGATCGCCATTCAAGGGTGGGACAGTGTCGTGCAGCCTCATCCGCCCATCACTTCAGCCCTACATGAAGTTATAGAACTGCTCCCTAGCAGATATGGAAGTTGTTGATTGGAACTGTCAGACTCAAGATCACTGAAATGGCGGGTATATTCCATACACTCTGTGCTGGCCTGATGGACGCAAGGAGCTTCCAGATTGTCATGATGATTCGCATTGGACCCAACTCCTGGTTAAAGTCGGGGGCACGGACTTGTGTTATCTCAGATTATAGACCAAGTCAGCAGCTCAGACCGAGCCTGTCGCTAAGTCTTGCCGTATGTCGAGAGGTGTGATAAGGAATCTGGGAACCATGTCCTCTCTTCCTCCGCGATTCCCCTCACTTCGGCTACCCCACAGATAAGAAAGCCACCAATGCATGTCGACTGCGACTTAACTTACTAGGTTAGGGATCCTGCAAAGGCGCCAGGCCATGACCGACTTCGAGTACAAAAACAGCCATGCATCGCCATGCGGAGTCTCTACAGCATGAGTTGAACCACTAAGCCACAGCACTTCGATTGCCTTCCAATATTGCAACATGGTTGGCGAAGAACAAGAACAAAGCCAAGGGCCCAGGCCGGCCGAGCGTCTGCCACCGGGGACTGTTCGTCTCATCATTGCAGAGGGAGATGTCACCTCCAAACATGCTGAGGGTAAAGGACAGAAGGACATCATTCTTGTTCCTCGACCCAGTGAAGACCCTGAAGACCCCCTGAATTGGACATTCAGGCGCAAGGTTCTAGCCACGAGCTGTGTGGTAGTCTACACCATCATGATTGCGATCCCGTCCAGTGCTGTTTATTCCATTGTCACCCCAATTCGCCAGGACACGTCATTGAGTTTGACCGACATCAACAACGGCACGGGCATCATGGTACGTCAACGATGGGTCGAGGTTGGCAAGCCTTCAAAGCGCAGGACCAGTGGCTGACCTTGGCACCGACCTAGTTCCTTTTCTATGGCTGGGGCTGCATAATCTGGCAAGCTATTGCCCTTCAGTATGGCAAGCGGCCAGTTTACCTATTCTCGATTTTAGCAAACATCATCATCCTCGCCACAGCTCCCCTCTGCACCACCTCTGGTACTTATATGGCCAATCGCATTATCTTGGGATTCTTTGGGGCGCCTGTCGAATCTCTCGCCGAGATTTCCATTACCGATCTATGGTTCGCTCATGAGCGGCCCAAGTATATGGCTTGGTATGGTTGGTCTTTAGCACTGACAGGCAAGCTGGCCCCGATGCTTTCTGGATTTATTAACGTCGGTATGGGGTGGAAGTGGACGCTCCGATGGTGTTCTATCTTTAATGCCATGGCATTTGTCTACTGTTTTCTGTTCATGGAAGAAACAAATTACGACCGGGCACACGGCTCTGAACCTGAAACCGCTGGTCAAGTTGCACCCGAAATACCAGAGAGTTTCAAGGCCAAGGAAGATGGAAAGACCGGACCACTTGCGCAAGATAGTGAGTCGGGCGAAGTGCACTGGCCTCGAAAGACATACTGGGATAAGCTCGGTATCAAAGACAACAAACGGCCGAACCGCATTCTTGATATCATGATTGCCCCATTTAAAGGGTTTACTTATCCCTCAGTGGTCTACGCTGGGTACGTGGCTTTGCCATCAGCATTTTTTGAAACCTGGGTAGAAGCTAACCACGGCTTGCTAGTTTGATGTACGGTGCAAACAGTCTTGTTTGGCAAGGAGTGCAGAATGCGACAATCGGTACTGTCTATACTACCCAGTATGGCTTCAGCACTGCTGGCGTCGCTGCGGCCTATTCCGGTGGTGTGATAGGCACAATCATTGGGTAAGTTCAAGTCTTCTCGCTACAGCATGAGAGGGTTTCGAGTCTAATAAATTTCCCTCACTCAGTGGTTACTACTGCGGAAAGGTCGGTCCAATACTCACCGTTCAGCTGGCTCGTCGGAATGGTGGCATATCAGAGCCGGAGCATACTCTCTATCTTTTTACTGCCAGCATCGTCCTAGTCCCCTTCGCCATGATTCTCTATGGGCTCGGCGTTACCTACCACCTGCATTGGTTTGCGCTGGTCATTACACAGGTAGCCATGGCCATCAATGCGGCACTGTGTGTTGCCGGTGCCCTCAACTATGCCATATCCAGCTACCAGGAGCTGTCAGGCCAAATGGTCACGACGTGCGTCTTGATTCGGAACACGCTGTCATTTGCAGTCAATTATGGTATCACCCCGTGGTTGAATGCGAGTGGCTATCTCAGAGTTTACTGCATCGTCGCTGGAATTGGCCTGGTTTGGAACGCAAGCCTATTTGTTATGGTCAGATATGGACGTAAGATGAGAGAATCTACCGCTAAGCGGTACTGGCGGGACGTTGATCGCGCCAGAGCGAAGGGACTAGGGCATTAGGGTGGATTGGAGAGTCCAAATCAAAAGCGTCAATAGTATTGTAATTGAAGAGAGTGTGTGGCACGACTCAGACGACAAATGGGAATACCCGTGAGAGCTGACGAGGAGACAACGGAAATCCCCTCCTTGTTTGCACCTCAATCCCGGCAGAGTTACGATATCTATCATGTCTCCATCATGTCTCCGTCATGTCGGCATATGATATCGGCAATGACTTTCGGCAAAGACGCATCGGGAGCAGGGTCGGGAACGGGAATACGATCGGGAACAGGGTTGGGAACAGGGTCGGGAACAGGGTTGAAAACTGGCGACTGCCATACACACATGGCCGGCCGAGCCGAGTTCCGGTCCCCGCCACAGCTCTTTATTAGCCTATGTGTTAGTCTACCAATTGACCCTTCGTTGAATGCGCTGATGACGCTTCCCAGGAGTACTGTATAAAGCGCCGGTCTGTCTAATACCAAAATGCAATCCAACCAGAAACTCAACTACGCAATTGTCGGTGGAGGCATCGCCGGGTTGACACTTGCGATTGCTCTCCACCACCGCGGGGTCTCGGTCAGAATCTACGAGCAGGCATCCGGGTTTGGGGAGATCGGGGCCGGTGTCTCATTCACGCCCAATGCGGTTCAGGCAATGGAAGCTTGTCACCCAGGCGTCCACGAAGCCTTTGCGAAGGTGTGCACGCGCAACCTGTGGCCTTCGAAGCAAAAGGTCTGGTTTGACTATTATGACGGCCAGGCCAAGACTGTCGAAGCGACCCAGAAGCCCGTATTCTCAATCAGCAACAACCTTGGTCAAAACGGGGTGCACCGAGCACGCTTTCTCGATGAGCTTGTCAAGTTGATGCCCTCCGAACTGGCCTCCTTTGGCAAGCGGCTGAACACATTTGGGCGGAATGATGGTGGAGAGTATACGTTATTCTTTACCGACGGGTCGACTGCCAGAGCCGATGCTATTCTAGCGTGTGATGGGATCAAGTCCAAGGTTCGCCAGTGTCTATTTGGTGCTGACCATCCCTGCGCATCCCCTTCATACACGCACAAGTATGCGTATCGAGCATTAGTACCAATGGACGATGCTGTTGCTAGCATCGGAAAGGAACAGGCCCAGAACGCGGGCATGCACGTACGTCCCCTCGATGCGAGTATTGATGACTTCAAGTATAGCGGCTGAGATCCAAGCAGATGGGCAAAGGCGGGCACGTTCTCACGTTTCCCGTCAACCATGGCCAGACGCTTAATGTCGTCGCCTTTCACACTACATCCAGCGACTGGCCGGATCATTCGAAGCTGACAGCGCCGGCCACACGCCAAGATGCCCTCAGGGACTTTGCAGAGTTTGGGCCAACTGTTACAAGTCTGCTACAGCTGGCAAAACCAGACCTTGATATTGTAAGCCTTGTTTTAGATACCATTTCGTTCCACGGAGCTGACCACACGTTGAATAGTGGGCTATTTTCGACTTGGGTGACAGCCCGCCGCCTACTTTCACCAACGGTCGCGTCTGTCTCGTTGGTGACGCTGCGCACGCGACGTCGCCGCACCACGGAGCCGGTGCTGGAATGTGCATTGAAGACGCCGCGGTGCTGGCCCATCTCTTGTCAGACCCGGTCGTAGTCGGTCACAGTGAGATCGAGCGCGCTCTAGAAGTGTACGACGCGGTGCGGCGAGAACGTGGCTCGGCGTTAGTCAAGAGCAGCAGGCATATCGGAAATACATACGAGTGGATGGCGGACGGAATTGAGGCTGACTTCGTCAAGATCGAGGCTGAGATCAATTATCGAAATGGGATCATTGCCAATGTTGATGTTGGAGAGATGTGCAAGGCCGCTCAAGCTAAATTGGCAAGGAGATGTGCGTCGTAAAGGACTTAAAAAAGCCGACCTAGTAATGAGCAAGAAGGGCGAATGGAAGGCATCACGTACACAAGCCCTCGCTTACTAGTTTGTACCGTCCACTCACCACTTCAATCCCGAATTCCCCTTTCTTACACTAGCCTCTAGTTGTTACATGATCCTTTCACTTGCCCTGGGAAACATGGCCTTGGTGGGACGGCTCTCGATCTCGCAGAACTGCTTGTACTGGCGAATGAAGGTGGGCATGTGCAGCCCCGTAAACGTGGGGTGCATGAAGTCCCAGTAGCAGGTCACAAGGTAATCGGCAGCGCCTCGGTGAGGGATCACGGCATTGGCGTCGTTTCTGGCCAGAATGGGTTCCGTGGTGAAACATTGCTACTTAAGAACGCGAAGGATATAGTAATGCAGCCAATACCAGCAGTGCTCCTGTAACTCCGAAAGCAGAATGATCATCCTAAACCCCTCGAGTATTAGGCTATTACAACAATAACTTGTGATCAGTCATCATGCCCAGTAACCAGGCAAGACGTCACCGTCAGTAGACCTAGGGACGAGTGGCCAAAGATCTTCGGATGAACAGTCTTCTCTCATCCCCACCCCGAAATCATTGGCGATTGTCGCCACGTCTTCCAGGTGTTGTCCCCTATGCTCCATCGCAATCTGAAGAGGTACGGTAAACCTCAATGTCGAGTTACCAACCGCGAGGGCTAGGTCGATCTTGTATGTCCGAGACACCAAGCAAGTGTGGAATGTCGGTAGTAACATCTTCTTCGACATGGGGAGGTTGAAAGGAACCCTTACTGTCGTCGAGTAGGGGACTGTTTCTGAGCTGTCGTCACTCTTAGCTTCTTTGGTACAAGGAATCCAAGCTGTTTGGACTGGCCGGTGGGAGAAGAGTGATCTGTAGTTCGTGTACGCATCTCGCAGGAGACCCATGTTGGGGAAGTTGATGTTGGGGCTTTGGCGAGCCCATGTTTGAGTGTGAAGCGAGGCGGTGAGGGTCTTGATCTCGGGGGGAGTGGCATTCGGGGACAGCGGTTCGAATGTGAGGTCGATTAAGATGGCAGACTCGCTCGATCCGTAGCCGTCGGAATCGAGATTGACGGCGTTTGGTTGTACGGCGGTGGCAGTTATGTGCCCTTCCGGGGAGGAGAAAAGATTCTTCCGGACCTTCTTCGTCCTCTCGAGAGCATACTGGATGTTGACGTCGGCGATACTCAACGGCGGCTCTTCAGGCAGGTAAGGCAGGACATTGATGATGTGCTTGTCCGCCATTGCTGCTGAGCCCTTCTTGCGAGGTTTCGAGTCTGTCTCGACGCAGGCCTGGACGCTGTACTCAACCAGAGTCATGGGCGCACCCAGGTCGTCGCGCTCCCAGGTCCCCATGCTTGGTGGTAGGAGACAGTGTGCGTTTCTGACGCTGGCGGACTCGACGCGGTGTGTGCAGGCGCTGGGCGTGAGGCGATCGGGGACGACGAACAAGAACGGGATGCGGTACGTGGTGCCACCCCGGAAGACCTTGGACTCGGGGTATGCCGACTCTGGAACCACCATCTCGGTGCGGAGGAAGAAGTGCGTAGACCGTTTCGCGTATTCGATGTCCTGGCGTGTGACTGTCGTGGTGCCGACGAGGCTGACGCGGACCCGGGCGAAGGGCGTGTCATTGCGAGGCCTGAAGGAGACGGTGCCAGTGACGGCCGAGCCGCACGTGTAAGTCTTGGACGCATAGTGGTGATCGACTGTGATGCACAGCTCTTTCGGCTGCTGGCTTTGCAGGAACGGGAGCTTCAAGTCCATCTTGTCCAAGGGCCGGAGGCTCAACTTTGCGTCGCGGCGACGGAACAGCTTTGCGTGGTCACTGTGTAGGGAAGGCATCTATCTTGACGGCTTTCGTATCCACGAGGACGAGGAATACCCAGTGATGTTATTGCTACATTACTCACACACAAGAGCGATGCCGGTCCTTATACATAGCGAGATGACACGAACAAGCTGCCCGCTAACTGTTCCTTGTTGCAACTTGCATCCATCAGGATGCTCTCCGGTTCTGCTAGTGAACGAGCTAGCTGACCCCCCACACGACACAAGGCGCACGCCCTACGTTCGACATGGCAAATCAGTTTGGCGTCGTCGGTAGTCGTCCCAGTACGGAATTTGTCATCCCAGCCAACTAAGACACCATTGTCAGCACGCCCTGCCAAGTTGTCCATTTCTCATCCTTGGCCTCTCCACGCGGGCGGTTTTGTTCCGCGTCAACCCCACAACCCCGGTCCCACGGCTCGAGTGTGACGCATAAGCTGTTTGATAGGTCTAGTTTCCCAGTGCATTTGTCATATTGGCAGATGACGCCCGAGCCACTGCTCTTGAATTCCACTGACGTGATGTGACTCTTACTTTTTTTACAGTCGCCTATTGCGCCTTATGGCTGTCACCCACGCCCTGTCGGTTTGGACAGAGACACTAAATAATGATAGCTACTAGACTAATAGCATAATAAGCTTAGTCTCTCTGAACACTCAGGCATACAGACCACAATTTTGCACATACACATGACCAATCAATGCCGCTTGACCAGTCCAAGAGTCACAGTCACTAAAGTACGTCTTACATGCACTTGACTCACATTAACATTAGCCCAAGTTTACTTATTTACGAAAATACATTGCCTCGTTCGGAATTTAGTCTGTCAACGACGGATACATCTTTGCATCATCGCTTGGGTAATTGTTCTCCTCCCCAAACTTCGTCAAGGAACGCAAAATGGACCGCACTCTTGCAGCGAGTCAACGGTATTAATACTAATATTAATTTTTCTAATATAACCTAATGCACTCAATACTACAAAGCTCACTGCCATGAAGGGCAATGACGTTTTTAAGAAAACACTACCCCTTCCTTCAGGGATAAAATGACCATGTATGAACGCAAACAACGTCCTAGAAACGGCTCAGTGGTGAGGATGTAATGGTTTCTCCGTAGGAATGTATCAAATACAAGGCCCCCTCTGGAAATGAGAGCACAAGTAGTTGAGCATTTACTGCTCGATACGTGCGGGATATGAGACCATCAGTCCGATGGTTCCGGTAATATGGGATCCCAAACCTTATTATAGTTCAGCAAATTGTTCATTCAAGGATCTTACCCATGCCATTGGCTGCCATACTTCGTTCAATTTTAAATCAAGACGAAGCCCAACGTGTTGCCTAAATCTATTGCACATCTATTGGTCTTTGGAGGATCTGCGTCTACTTCTTACCCCTTCATCACCACTTGAGTGTCATACTTTCTCTAGAAGACAAAGTTATCTCACAAAGGCGAATTTCACATTCAAACACCAATCTGCTTCTTGTGAGCATCTTTTGTTGATATCATTTAAAGCCACTCTCTTATTTATACACTATCCTCTTATCAGGTGAGGACTTTTCTCTCCATTCTCCTTCGCACCAGGCTTCACAAGATTGACCAGAATTTTGTCAGTGGCGGAGCGCATCTTTTGGCGATAATTGACTTGATGCGCAATTCAAAGTTTCCCTCCTGCTCCGCAAAGAAACTGTACATATTTAGCAACTTGTGTAATCAGATACAAATAAGACGACTTACCTGCGGATCATGATATTCACTCTCTTGATGTTGGCCAAATCAAGCGGTGAGGTGTCGTTCTGAACTGTCCCTCTAAAAGTCGGTACCAAATCTGCGAATTTGACGACAACCGTATCAACTACTTTTTTACTCCGCTTTGTCTCTGTCGTGGGAAGCTGAAAGTCATATTCCCAGCTGATATTAGCCTGCTCTGCACCGCTCGCCGTCGGAGGAAGCACGGTATCCTTAAGGTTGATGGTGTATTTCTTTCCGTCTGTGTACGGTATTTCGAGAACGATGCTGTCGTAATTGGATAGATCGAGTCCAGGCCAATCGTCGACGGTGCGTTGTGAAGCAAAGCCGGACCCCCCAAGAGTATCGTAGTCTAGATGGCCATGGAACTTGGCAATCGACAGTGGAAAGGGATTCCCAGGAGCTCCCGGTTCAATGATGTCCAAAAAGGACTGGCTTGTTCCGTTGCGGACGGTGTCGTCAGAGGCAATCCACTGACTCTTTTCCCAGGGGCTGAAGAGAGCCAAAAAGGGAGAGGCCCGTAGCATGAGCTTGCCGATGAACATATTGGAGGATTAATCTTTGCTTCAAGTTGGAGGCTCAAATCCGTGGGAGTAATTAGATGGTGGGTTTTCTCACTGAGAACTTGCGGATATGCTGCTATTTAAGTTATGTCAATCAAAATGGCGTGCCCTTGACTACGCACTGTATCCTAGACAGAAGGAACTTTTCGTACCGCAGGGAACAATTGTGAGCATCCCTGGTGCCGAGCACATTAGAGTTCATCACAGCCACTGCATATGCCCCTGCTTGACAGGGGCTTCACGCGCCAAGTGATGATAATTGAGTGTGAAGCTTAAATTCGGGAGCTTCGGATACGCTGAACCAAGAGTAACTAGTTTATACTTTACTTGCATCTGACCACTGTCCCATTGTGGCATGGCTCAGGCTCGGTCCACTCTGTTAGCTCACGTCTCGTTAGAGATCCAGGTCTCCTTATTAGCCTTCTTAATCCTTCTATTTGTACTCTTCCCAGCGTGCAGCCCAGTAGTAAACAACTAGTATTTCTCCTAGGAACCATCATCCGGTTGCAAACATCCACAGGCATGATTTCCAGCGAGAGTTGACTCCTCTTGCTCACAGGGGAGATGGTTGGTGTATTCCTTCGGCGCGCGTTTCTCCCAGTGTTTTCCGTCCACGATTTGATGACAGGGATGCTAACCTAAGCAGGTAAGGAGTAACTGTTGAGTTCTATCTCAGTATCACCGGGGAGAAGTTGATCTAGGAAAGAAGACAGACGAGGGCTCATCACGGCAACCCTTCCAGCGGTATCTCTGATCTCTAGACAATTAGGATGCACGAAAATCCCAATGCAAGGTTGCCATCCTGAGTACAACAAGACCAAATCTTATCACTTCATTTTCCACAGGCTGCAACTGCGAGAGCTATGAAGCTAAGTATAGACAAGATATGGCTGAGACAAGATAACGAATAGCGAAGACGCCACAGCGGTAGGCCTTTGGCGATACATACAGCAGAATGTGGTGCATTTGCTCTTTGCGCGTCGTCACCTACCGAGCAGGCTCAGGTATTTTACTGCAGCTCGAGATCAAAGCCCTTTTATGGTCTGCTGTCTGGCTGCAGCGCTTAATTCAAGTAGATTTGTCAGGCTGCGCGTTCTCTCATCAATCGTTGACCCAGTTACGCTGCAAGTTGTCTGCAACTATGCCTTGATAAAGAGGCAACTGGTAATTGTGTTGACACAGAGAGAATCAGCCCAACGGTAGCGCAGTTCTGACACGTGGACTTGCATGTTACATGACTTGCCTTTTGCCAGCCTCACCTTCAACTTCCCTTTCCCTTATTTTCTTTCCTTTGGCATCCTCCTTTTTTTTTAGACACATCCAGCTCATCACCGACACCGACCCGAAGATTACTTAGCCCGTCGACATCACTGGAACAGTTGCTGGCCCGATATCGCTAGGATTGTAGCTCTACGGCGAAAAGTTGAGGTACCTCGATGCCGCGGAAAACAGGCACCGAGACCTCGACTTTGCGAGGAGGCAAACCGTTACGCTACATCAGTGTCTTGATGTGATTAAGCTTGCGACATCCACGTCTACAAATCACAATGTGACTATGGGCAATACAGTGAACACTTGCGTTCTTGCCTGCGAGAATCAGTTGAAGGCATTGCAAGAAGCTCGAGAAAAAGTTGGCAGTTACAAACAGTGTCCTGCAAACAGCGTTGCAGGCCTTGTGCTTGTAAGTGGCGTCTGAATACCCAACGTATTTGAGAAAAAAAGTACTAATAAGCTTGGTTACATCAGGAATATTTCCCCCACCACCAATGAGACCGTATCGGACGTGAAATCAAGTCTCGTGGCCATCCGTCTCACTGAGGAGGAGAGCCAGGTCAAAACCGACAACCTTTCAAACCCCATAAACGACATTCGAACTTCCGTGAGATGCATAGAGCGACCTGTTCTTGAACTTAAAGCACGAACAACTAGTACACCTGTACTAACAGCCCAGAATTCCGATGCTTTGTTACAGACAACAACCCAATCTCCAAGCGAATTGACGAAAACGCTCAAAGCCTCCGCCAGGATGTCTCGCATGTCCACAAACGCTTCGACAGATTGGAGGAGCGTTGTAGCGAAATGACAAAAACGGCTGCCGAGTCCAACGCCGTCAACGTGCAAGTCGGCCAACTGGTTGCAAAACCGGCCCACCTAAGGACGACGCGCGACGAACCTTTGCCACTGGAGAAGCTGGGATTTGCGACCACGGGTTTTCACGACACGCGGATAATTGCAGACTCGGGCCTTTATGGCGTGAATACCCGACCTTGTCTATGTATCACACGCCGAACGCGGCGACGAGATCAGAGGCGATGGGGCCCATTATTTGTTCACAACGAAACGAGGAAAACTCTTCATCATACTCCCGAATGCCCTTGGTCACAGTTTTCTCCATCAAATTACCAGAAACGTCGAGCTTTTGGAGTCACTGTGCCTGCAACTCGATATGTTTTACGGAATGCCCTCCGAATATCATTGGTCTCTTAAGTCAGGCGCGGGTGGCCTAAGCATTGGCCAGGATCTCGAGTGGATCGCTAGAGTAGACTTCAATCTCTCTCCAGTATTCAGAGTGGGAAGATCATAGAAAAGATTCTGGACTCTGTGCGAGAAGAAGATCAAGGGCCCATCCTGGAAGTATGTTGTAGACTGATTTTGCGGTGTTACTCTGAGAAGCAAGCAACTCCAACTGACGTGAACGAGCATGGCCAATCCATACTCACGTTATTGATATCGATACTAGAATACAGGCGGGTATGTTTTCCCCTTACCCAGCACACGTAAATACAGAGTCTTGACTAACATAAGGTGGGAAATGAAAGGACAATCCCTCCACGACCCGAGAGCAGATGGAAAAACAGGTGGAGCAAATCGCGCGTTTAATCCGATTCTTCATGTTTTTGAAGGTGCCATTCACTGATGAGAACACCACCTGGGACAGGGGAGACTATTTTCTTCTCTACGGAGATCCATGGACGACGATGTAGCCGAGCTTGTGTGGAACCTGGGATTTCAAGACACTGGTTTTCGATCATTCAGCGATTTTGACCAAATGAGACAGTGTGGAATGCATGGATGCAAAGACAGCCCAGAAGAAGTCATCGAGATGGTTCGTTATGTTAGCTGGCTGGCGCAGCACGGGGCAACACTTGCAGCGACTATTCCCCTGACCTCGCAACACACCGAACCCAACATTACTCTACCTATAGGGGCACACCGCTTCATGGCCTATCTTGGCTGGAACTTGGAATTCTATGAGGAGCTTCATTTAAGCCTCCCTCGGGCGGTCTCGGATGTCGTGTTTGCCGATGCTGCCGACGACTGCTCATGTCGATGCTCACTAGTGGGCTACACTGAGTTGTAGAGCACTCTTACGGTACTTGGCATTAACCGTTTTGGGCCTGCAGCACACCTGCAGCGATTGGTTTGAACTGGACTTGGCAGAGGATGCAGCATGGGAGACTCCGAGGAGATCCAACAGGAAGATTGGGAAAGGTTGATGTTGATGGAAGACGTCCTTGTTAAATTTGAGAACAAGTGCCGGTCTAATTCCGGGCTGATCTCTTTCCTCCAAGATACTTGGGCGCCAAAAGTGCGGGCAGTGACTTATTAGCCTGATCCAAGGTAACTGGGAAGCCTCAGACCGAGGTACTTAGTCTAGCCTGCTGTTATATTCGCTATGTTCTTCAAGGTTCAATCACTATGTTAATCTTATTTCAGCATAATCTTACCATGTAATTACACTTGACTGTGTTCCTTTTCTGGTTATTCCAACCCGATGCTCTGAGAGCAGTGCGGTCCTTGGCTTAATATCAGTGTAACTCCAGCCATGCCCCATCAGTCATGGAGGAATGAATACAATAGTCACTGCTTTCTTCCTATAGTCTTTACCAGTTTGCCTTACAATTGGTCCTGACTGCTACTCACAATCATTGAAGAGAACAATCACGTGATGGTTTGGTCCAAGCTTCCAGACCGAAATTCTACTTGACCTCAAGTGCGTCATCATTGTGGCGACAAATACTGGATCCGAGAATTTGGCATTTGGTACGCACGGATTCCACAGCATCATCTCTAAAGGGTACGCATTTGCCTTTAATGGCTTCCTTTTTATCTCAAACAATGAAACCTCGCATGACTCACTTGCATGAGCCATTAAGTCTTCACAGAATCCGCGATGGCGGGGTTTACGATGGATGAAGTCCAAGAGCAGCAAAGTCCGTCCCGCACAGCCAAATCACCGACAATACAACTACCGGCGGAGTCACCAAACACCGACGAGAAGACAGGTCTGGGAAAGGAACCGCAGCGAAGGGACTCAACACGTAATAACTCTCCAGGGAGCGACGCGGAGCCGGCAAAGCAAATTGTCCAGAGCACACAGCCAGAGAGGTCAACTGTAGATCCTGGCACGACAAAGTCTCGGGAGCGAAAGAAGCACACAAGACAAACCCCGGCGCAGTCTACAAAGGTTGATGAGGAAGATGACCAGAAAGAGAAAACACGAAAAAAGAAGTCGCGGCGAGTCGTCGAGAACGCAGAGAAACCCGCCCAGGGTACGGAACTAGAAAGCCCAAACGACGAACCTGGCTTTAACTTGCGTTGGGCGCAACAACAACAACAACAACAACGGAAACCTCCAACCACGCAGAGCACGCCGAGGAAGAGCAAAAGCGGCGCACCTGCTATTCGCCTTGAACTGAACTTGGATATTGAAATACAGCTAAAAGCAAAGATTCGGGGAGATATTACTTTGACTCTGCTTTGAGCTGTTCTTGATTTCTTTTCCTATCTAATTACTATAAGCGTTGCATCTCCGTTTTCCTTGATACCCGATACTATCAATCAATAGTATATAATCTATGATGGCAATGCCTTCAGTGAATCCGCAACTGACTGGACGACAGGGTACTTGGGGAAAAGAGGGTTATAGACCTAATATGCTGTTAGTATGCAATGAACAGTAGTAGGAAGTTGGGGGTATATACCGATTGGCAGCGTCTGTTGTAATCGCCCGTAGTTCCCTCGATTAGAGACAGCTCATCCCCAGGAACTCCCAGTTTAACCAACTCGCCTGACACAGGCGAGACCTTACCCCAGCCAGGTCCAGCAGTCGGGTTCTTAATCCACTCGACGAACCATGAGTGGATAGAGTCCGCCAGAGCCTGCTGCGCCGTAGTGACGCCCGACAGAGAGTCAAAGCATTCATTGCCGCCGTGGAAGAAGGGCACTTCGGTTCCGTGCGTAGGCGCCGTGCCGGGAGGACCCACGACATTGTCATAAGCACCGAAGAATCGATAAGCCCAGGTGTCCTGAAAAGCGCTGCGCAGGTCAAGCAGGTAGTCCACGGCGCAGTTGAAACGGGCGTCACCGTACTGGGTGCCGCTACGGAGGGACTCGCTCTCATAATCGGACTCGCTGTAGGCCTGTAGGAGGGATGAATCCGGGATGTGAGCAACGTCGGCGTCGAAAGTGTTGATCCACTTGGAGAAGTTGGTGTTCTCTCCTCCGTAGACGAGGCTGAAGATGGTTCCTTCGCCGTTGGACGTGCCGGTCAGCAGGGGGACATGAGAAGCGTACTGTCCAGCTGCGAACCGATCCGCGTAGTCTGAATAGCGGGTGATGTCGTCGATGACGGGAGTGAACCACGCGTTGAAGGTCGAGTTGAAGTTGGCCGTCTGGAAGGCGTAGACATCGACGTCGCGGAGGCAGTCGAGTTGACCGGCCCCGGTGGAGCAGCCAACTTCAGCAGCAACTGCATCAAGGGCCTCGTTGACAGGGGCGTAGGCTGGGCCGGACATGGCATTTGCGCTCATTTCAACGGCGCCCTTGAGCCAAGAGTTGGGGTGGTTCCAGAGGTAATGGTCGACTTGGACACCACCGGACGAGTGACCACCAAAGACAATATGGTCAGGGTTGCCTCCGAAAGCTGCGCAGTGTTAGTAAGTCATCCATCCATATATGCGGTTGTGAACTACCCACCCTTGATGTTGTCGTGAATCCAGTCCAAGGCCTTCTCCACATCTAGGATGCTAAAGTTCTGCGACTCCTCTGAGTCCTTCAACTCGGCCGAATGCGGCGAAGCGAAGATGCTCTCGCGGGTGTTGAAGTTGACGTAGACAACTCCATTGCGAGCAAAGTTTGAGCCCTGTATCTGAGGATTGCTGCTTGAGCCAGTGACCATGGCACCGCCGTACATGTATACAAATACCTAGGAAGCAAGTCAGTCAGCTTAGAAGGTCTCTTGATAGACATTCTTGTGGACAAACTTACAGGCAGATCCTTTGCTCCAGAGGGCGCCCAGATGTTGAGGTTCAGGCAGTCCTCGCCCTGCTGACTGAACAGGGTGCCGGAGATGGCCTGAGGACATGTTGGGCCATACGCAATCGCATTGAAGGTTGAGTTGGAGTTGGGAACAACATCCTGAGGCGCCCGCCATCTAGTCAATGCGTATTAGCCTGCAACGATCTGTCATGGGTTTAGATGTGACTGAACTTACCGGTTCTCTCCACCTGTGGTTGCAGCGAATGGGATGCCCAGGAAGACGGCATTGCCGGAAGCATCGTGAGACCCTTCGATTGTCCCTTGCGGGATGACGACATTCGGGATAGACCGTCGGGTGCCACACACAGTTGCGGCTACGTGAGGCAAGCACGAGGCTGCAAGGGCTAGGCCTGTGGCCGACGTGAACAGCTGAGCGAGTCCCATGGTGACTGGATCCTGATGGATGCACTGGCGGCAATGGCTGAGGTGCAGAAGGGGAGAAGATCAGCTCAGCTAGAGGCCGAGGCAAGAGGTCCTACGTAGTACATATGCAGCTTCGTGAGTACATACTATGTAGCAAGAAGGCCAAGGCTCGTTAAGGAGATGGATACCCACAACACGCTTTGACGGAGGCCTTCCAAGGTCCCCCCCCATGTTGCCATGTGAGCGGCATGCCTGCCGCGTGGTTGATATCCGGCTGAAAACCCAGTGGTTCGTCAAAGTGGACAGAAATACTGGGCTCCCTTGTCAACCTGTCTCCATTCAGGTCTTGGTATGCGTGCTCGGGCGGACTTTACGTAGTGGAAACTGCTAGGGCTAGGATCAGCCTGCGCCATACCCTTGATGGCAACGCACAACACTTTATCTGGGTCATGATCAAAGGGGTCGTTTAGATCTTCATTGAATCAATTTTATAGGAACCAACTAACAAACTCTGAACTTGGGCACTAGAAGTAACGGTGAAAAACATGGTGCTACAATCCTACGAAAGGCTACAACACCCTCCTCCGTCTCGACCCGCAGGGACCTTCCCACCTTTCATTTTGTTGCTTGCGAAATTGCCTTGGTACTGTGATAATGTGATACGTGTCGGAGCTGACTGACAGATCTTGACTAGAGGCTCCATCAGACTGATCCGAGTCTTTCTCCTGACATGGATCACGACCCTGTTTACATACTAGAACATCCACTCCGGCTGCCCTAGTTCGCGGTGCTTTGTCATCCGGGATAGGGAATAAATCCGCTGATCCTCCACCTCTCCGGCAATGTCGGGAAAATGGCAAAAGCCCACATAGGTAATAGAAGCGTAAATCTCCGTGCCAAGGTGCTAAGGAACCTGCTTTTACGCCGCATTATTGGCTTCACGCCTGATTTTTAATCTATTTGGCCATGCGCTCAGGGTTGAGTCGATCGATGGTTGGCACAGGCAGGACCGGGAGGTTTTCGGCACCGACCGACACGGCTCGCGTATCAGCCAAAGATGCAAGCAAGGCCTGTTCTGTTCCCTGCCGACCTGCCTCGGCGTTGCTACTCCTGCAGGATAACAAGACTCGTGACTGACAGTTGCTGAGAACTCGAAGATGCTCTGACTATACTCGGCAGAAGCAACCATCGGCATGTTACCCAAGCGAGCCGCATCCCGGCTCACCGACGCCGTGTCACCGGAAATTGAGGTGCCGTCGTGTCTCTGCAGATGGTGGACTGACGGCGGAAGTGCGCACACATGGAAGGGCACACATGGAAGGGCGCACACATGGAAGGGCACACATATGCACATGCATCTACCACGTAATAATAGCCTGCTTCGGGCTGCGTGTAGCCCCCCTGTTCGCCATTCCAGAACAAACAGCCAAGAATCATGTAGAAACGGGGCAGGCAGAAAACAGCTACTCGGATGCAGATCAAGAAATAAGACCAGAACCACATCCATCCTCCCTGCTGCACCGACAGGAGCACCATCTGAATCGCAATGGCAGAGGGTCTTGGTCAAGTGGTATGTGCAGTGCAATCCCTTACCTTAATCCCGAGAGATGACCGCGGGGTCTCGTATCCAAAATACTGACCCCCCATTCTGAAGGTATCGTGGTATATCTGTACCGTCGCCGCCTTCATCTTTTTGGTTGCGCGGCTGTGGATCCGCGTCCGCAAGTTCGGATCTTTGGGAGTCGACGACGGCTTCATCATCCTAGCAACATGCTGTCTCATCGGGGACCTGGTCATCCAGCAGCACATGTGGAACTTGGGCATGGCTGAGATTCCCAAGGCGAGTCGGGAGAACTTCATCCAGATCATGAAGGTGAGCTTATCGCTGGTGCACTGATGCGACACTTTGCGCTGATGCGGGAATAGATGATTGTGCCCGGATCGATCCTCTACGTCACGTCGCTCTGGGCTATCAAGGTTGCCCTGGTGCTGTTCTACAAGAGGCTCGCCGCCCCAGGAACAAAACTCCAGACTGTCTACAGTGTGACGCTAGGCCTGCTGGCAGCCTCGTGGACTGTCATCTTCTTCCACATCATCTTCCAGTGCTTTCCACACGACAAGAGATGGTCGCAAGATCCGGCGTGTAAGTGCAACAGCCAGCAAGGACACCGTATGCCAGAGTGTAAACAGGCTGACAGTTTGCAGACCAGTGTGATCCAAAGAATGCAAACGTCAACTACTGGATAACTATACTTAGTAAGGATACCTTCGCTAGAGCTGGGCCAACTATTCGAAGCTGACTTGTCTGCAGTGAACATCATCAGTGATGTTATTAGTAAGGGCGACCGTCCGACTCCTCAAGCGACCCAGGCTAACGGTCAACAGTTATCAGTCTGCCCATTACGATGGTTCTCAAGCTCCAGATGAAGATGAAGCAGAAGCTCGGCGTGGCAGCCATCTTTGCACTTGGATTCTTCGTGGTCATCGCGAGCAGTATGTCCAAGCTCCCCTCGCTAATTAGATGTTGCACGCTGACAAGCATAGTTATTCGAGCATACTATTCGAAGCGAAACGAGACGATGCTGACCTGCACGGTCTCCATGGTCGAAACTGCTGTCGCAATCATCGCCACATGCCTCCCACGTACGTCACGCCCGATCCTTCCGCAAATTCTTGTCCAAAGTACTGACATACTATGTACAGCCCTTCGAACGGTCCTGCTAGGACACACATCGAGTGCCGGAACCGGTTCCAACTACCAACACTACGAGCTCTCGTCGGCCGGTCACAATCGCAGTCGACGGACACAACACAGCCGCATAACAACCAACATTGTGGGAGGCACACAAACGAGGGGGAACGACTCGGAGGATGAGTTGGTCAAGGAGTCGGCTGGATCGGTTGCTTCTGGACCAGCGAATCAGGCGCAGGATCACAAAACCGGGATTACGGTGAGCACGACGCTGCAGATGCATCACGGGAGGGATGAGGAAGCGGCAAGATCTAAAGCAAAATACAACAACTATAAGTAGAGGGTGTATACCCTTCTAAAAATAAATAATCATGGGAAGAAAGCTCATCGGCGCTGATGCCTACCATTTGTGTGACATGTCTCGGGGGGGTAGTGTAGGGTGAACAAGAGGACATGGTAATTGCTGCAGCTCAAGATGGTTACAAAAACTACACACAAATTCGCATAGGCCCCAAGGCTTTCAAAACGACATTTTGGTCATCTCGATTCGAACTATGTAGAGGCGTCTCGAGTATTTGTTTGCAACACACGACCGTGAGAGCAAGCAACCTCGGCAAGGATGAGTATGAGGCCGAAACCCTTGATTTCAAGGCTGCTATCTCGATGCTTCTTCCTGGAAGTCTCTAAAGGACAGGGCGGCGTCTTTCCAAGCGGACGTCATCTCCCTTGCCATCACTGAGCTTGGCTTTTTGCCTACCAGTGCCATGGTTTTATTCAAACTCCCCGTCCTCATAAGCATTGTGGCTCAGTACAAAATTAAATGATGACTCCGACACTCACAGGGTATAGTGTTCCACGTTTCTCATACCTCTCCTCCGTATTGTCGACTAGGTTGGTTGTGGAATCTCCTGTTAACCCCTTGTAACCTAGTAGACCTTCTTGGTCTAATGTAAATTCAGAGTTCGAGTTGAAGCTTTACAAATCATAAGTACGACGCTGCAACATCACTTCGAGATACGGAGCTGATTTGAGAGGCTGTACTTGAACTTAATGCTAACAAGGCCAACCACCGGTAGGGACATTCACGAGTGCGAAGGGGGGATGCAGAAAT
Source organism: Neonectria hederae (assembly GCA_003385265.1). Lineage (NCBI taxonomy): Eukaryota > Fungi > Ascomycota > Sordariomycetes > Hypocreales > Nectriaceae > Neonectria > Neonectria hederae. Next base: position 73,908 of record QGQB01000160.1, on the reverse strand, counting down.
GTTGGTAATTCATTGTTGAATTTGTACTCCACAATTCAAATGATGAAGATGTCCGTCGCCACCTCGCTTGATAGCGATGAGTCTTTGAACAACGTTTCAAACATTGCGCGTCTAGCTCAGAGAATTCTGAAGAACCCCAGCTACAGGAACATAACAGGCACCATTTTAGCTACTAAGTGTGAGCTCAATCTACTCAAGCGATTGAGCAGTCTCAACCATTTAGTAGGGCTTCTCGCCGATGCTAGTTCAGGTTAGCTGGGTACAGTCAAGACAAGATTACGAGTTACTTACTAGTTACCAGGGCCCGAGTAGCGAGCGACAACGAAGGTCTGGCCGTTGTTGCCACTGGCGATGGCCATGCCGACCTTGGTGGTGGACTTCCAGACAACTTGGGCTTCGGGGAGTTAGCTTTCATCCTGCCCACTTCTTGACAACGAAGTCACTTACTGTAGTGGCCGAAGCTTAGGTAGTTGCTCTCGGAAATGGTCTCGCCGTTGTATGAGCTCTTCTCGCCGACAAAGGCATTGACGGCGTTGACGTAGGGCGCGTCGGTGCCGTACTGCATGAAGAGGTTCTCGCCAAGGCCAGAAGTGCCAGAGTGCTCCAGCGTACCGAGAGAAACAAGGTGAGTAGCCCACTCCTGGGCACCGGAGGCAAGGGCGTCGTCCCAGACGAGATCGGGGTTGCCGACATCACTTCGGGCGGCGTTGTGGGCGTCGAGGGCAGCCTGCTGGTCGGCAGTCAGGCTGGAGTCGGATGAGACCTCGGCGGCGGTGGTCTTGACGGCGACGGCGGCAGGCTTTGTCGAAGAGGCCTTCTTGGTCGAGACCTTCTTCGTGACGAGGGTTGTCGGGGCGGCAGCAGCCTGAGTGATGACAGTGGTCTGGGCATTGGCAGCTTCGGTGACAGTAGGGCCAGCGATGGTCACGATCTCGGTGACGTAGTGGGTGTAGTAGTGGGGGAATCGCCAGGCCGCGGCGTTGGCGGCCAGCATGGAAACGACGAGGGTGGAGAAGTGCATCTTGAATGTGTTTGGTAGTTTGTTTGTTTGTCACGGGGACTGTAGGTAAATGAGTGGATGAATGTATCGACGGGGCCTGCCGGGGAAAGTGAAGGAATGACTATCGGCTGTAAAGGAGTGACAAGACGCGGTGGGTGGAGAGAGTTCCAGATCTTCTCGACGGATGGCGACGGGGCTCTCTTATACCTGCGTCGGTATTCTGCGGCGCTCCCCGGATGTGTTCAGCGGTCAGCCTTACGGCTGTCAGGAGTCAATGCCGTGATCTCGGTACGCACGCCACTGGCTTCGTATTTATTGGAGAGCGGAGCCCGAATGTGTCATCCCATCTTACGGTTGGGCGGCTTACAGGGACAATCCCCGATGCCAAGACCAAGTGTAGTCTCAGATTTACAACCGGGATGGCCGGGCTGGTGAGTGGAAAGCATCTCCTTGGTTGTTGTTGGCATTGTTTGAATGAATAGAACGAGGAACCACCGCACCAAACACATCATGGCGTCTCAGCATAAGGCGTCTCAGCATAAGGCGTCTGGGCCGTTAACACTAATACAGCTTTCTGGCAAGAACTATCTAGATGCCCCGAAGGAGCCAAGTCATTGTTGGGGTAGATCATCGCGGCGCATTTAGCGCTTGAGGCCTACCACACTGAAACCACGTTATGCAAGCCCTGCCAACCTCAGCCCCTGGCCACGTTTCATCTTAGATGATGTCCATTGAGTGATGGGATGATATTTCGACATGTCCCAACAGGGGCTAATTAGCTCGCTTAACATGAGACGAAGCGGGGATATTCATTCATCCCGACCCTACCCTGGGGTTTGCTGACGCGTAAGTTGGGCGTAATTCATGACGCCTCCAGTACGAAGTAATTAGTAATAAAAAGACAGGATAGTCGTACAGCAGCCTGCGGCTTTGAGTTTGTTAAGGCAAATCGACGGGTCCACGCAAGCGCGCCCAGCAACATGATGAGCCTTGCATGGATGGGTTTCATACAACCACTAGAGTTCTAGATTTCGTCAGAATTACGCTGACTATCCAGGTTGTGCTGGAAGAGCAAACAATTACGTTTTGTGGGATGCAGGAACCACTTGTTGACCCTGTCACCATGTTCATTCGCTCGTAAAGCTGCATGTACTTTGTGTCCCTGGACAGCGACACGAGTAATACTCCTACAGTTAATTTGCATCGTCATCCTCAGCGGACCAAACAAGTCATCTTCCGCTGCGCCACACATCCACCTGCTTCATGGGTCTTCCATGCAGTTAAAGGCAAGCTGGTGCCAGAGGTACTATGTATCACCTCCTTTTCGAACCTGTCGCTGTCTAATGCTCCGGGCGGAGAAGCAGGCTCTCCACCAGTCACCCTAGACTTGGGAAACATTGCTAGCGCTGTAAAGGCCAGGTTAAAATCCTAGTAATTCTACGCAGGATCGTAATTGGCGACGACTTCCTTGAGGAGACCAGTACACCTATGAGGACCTACAAAGCTCATCCTCGTGGCAGTCTTGGGCCTGTATGCCTGCCTCTCATTTTCAGGTTGACTGCGACTTCAAGCAAACCATCCTAGCCATCTGCGTATTCACAATCGGCGCGATTGTCTCTCAAACGTCGTGCATTTTGATGTACCGAACCACTAACATAAAAACCACGATTGTCGATCATCTCGACTGAGTCGACTGATTGGTGAATAACTGCAAGATCTGTACATCCATGCTCAGATCCTATCAAGATCTGGGGATGGATCGGCATTGCCTTTGTCGGGTTATCTCTGGTTGGTTGCCTCAACCTGCATCAGCTCTGCTCGCCCAGCAGCCCTGTGACCGCTGATAGCAGATAGACTACGGTCCGATTCACGGAAAGCAAGCATTAGATGGTGACGTAGATATAGCGTTCTAAGATAGAGACTACCCACTAAAATTACATGCTCTCAAAGCCAGCCTGCTCCTTTTTCAACGCAGACACGGACGCGGAAGCCATCAGCGTTAAGCTTTGACAATATTATAATTCTACAAGCTTTTATATAGACTACTAAGGACATGTTCGAATTCCCGTGGATTGTCGGCATGAAAAGGATAGCCTTCAAACGCTGCGCGCATTGTCTAATGCTTGGCTAATCAAGGACTTGGCCTCGGTTGCCACCTCTGCCTCTTTCAGTGGCGTCAGGCGCTGAATCCAAGACTCCCAGCGATCTTGACAGAATCCCATCCAGCCGGGAGCATCCTGGAATGCTTCCAGGCTGCTTCCAGGCCTTGCGATTTTGCCGTCAAATTGCTTCGCGTTCTTGGTTTTCTCTGCCAGCGTCTGAGCAGCATAAATCAACCACACGGACGCGGATTCCAGCAATTCAGCCGATGTCGTCTTCGCAATCTGGTCCTCTTCAGGGTCTTCAAGCGCCTCGCGGAGGACCCAAATGGCGAACAGGCTCAGGTCGTTGATGTCGGCCGCCGTCAGACGAGCAAAGAATGCGTTGAGATTGACGAAGGCGGCACCTGGCTTTTCTTGAGCTGGCAACGGACCAGGTTAATCAGAGCTCGCACGTACATTGGCAGACGGTCTTACCAATGTCCAGACGCTCTCGGGCCTGGGCGCCAAACAGCGGGAGCAGATCCCAGCGCTGTTCTTCGCCCCAGATCTCGAGCTTCTTGTCTGCGTGGACGGGCTGCGGCATTTGCTGGATGGCGCGAGCAATGTCGACCAGCTTGGCCTGCTGGCTGTGAGAGGTCTGCTCCGCGGCGTCCAGGACAGCCGACCACAGGCGGTTCAGCTCGTGCTCGACCTTGTCCAGGTCGCCGTCCTTCTCGAAGGCGTCGCGCGCGGGGGCGGCCAGCTTCTGGGCGGCTTCGTCGACGGAGATGGCGTCATGGGCGCCAAAGGCGGCAGCGGTCAGGTCGGCCATGACACTGAAACTGGAAGTGTAACGGCGGCACACGGCAAGTTTCAACGGGACGGCGATGAATGTTTTTGGACTTTGTAATCGCGGCGCTTGCTGCAACGCCGACGAAGACGAAGACGAAGACGAAGACGAAGATGAGGACGAAGATGAGGACGGAAAGCGGATGACACGAGCATGAGCAGCGCCAGCTCGGGGGAACAACATTGCTGACGACGAAAGCGGACATGATGGGCATCCGAAGCTAAAACCTGGGACTTCTGGCTTCCGGCGTCACCAATAAACAGAGATAACAGATAACATGGGGTCCGGGGAGCTCCGATGAATCCTCCTTCCCCATTATTAGCATCCCTCTGCCGATCCCGCGGCCTGGTCCGCTGGCAGTTGACTAGCACTCGCGACTAGCTCTTGGCTAGCATTGGCTGCTATCTATCGACAACTCTCTTTCACGGGCCTCAACCCAGCTCCGGCTTCTCTCTCCGCGACCTCGCCCGCTTTCGGCAGGTGTCGGCATCTGTCTCTGCTTCTGGTTTCAAGTCCCGACTCCCGAAGCCAATCAGACCAACCAGACCAGCCACCTGCCATGTTGTGTTATGGCCTGCCCCATTTGGCCTCGGTATGTAAACCGCCCATAGTGCGATGGTATCGGCTGCGATAGTATCAACTGCCATCTATGCCAAACAGTTCTTCTATATAACATGCCCGTAGCATCGGGCTAACTGCCATTCTCACTCCATTCACCAGTACCAGCAGTCGATTCACTTCACTCAGTGTAGAAACGAACCACTTGACAAAATGTTTATTCTCAAGGTTCGTTCGCCGCCTCCCAAGTCCCAAGTCCCAAGTCCCAAGTCCCAAGTCCCAAGTCCCAAGTCCCAACATAAACACCAAACATCACATATCACAAAGTCACTAGTCCTAACACTTCACTCAGGCCCTCCTTCCTCTGGCTTCGCTCCTGAGCGTCGGCCTCGCCAGCCCTATCGAGGCCCGCCAGGCGGCCACCACCTGCGGCTCCACCTCGTACACAACTGCTCAAGTCCGCGCTGCTGCCAACGCTGCCTGCAACTACTACCAGCAAGGTGACACCGCCGGCAGCTCGACCTACCCTCACAAGTACAACAACCGCGAGAACTTCAAGTTCCTCGTCGGCGGCACCTACCAGGAGTTTCCTATTCTGAAGAGTGGTGTCTACACTGGTGGTGAGTCTCCTTGTCATATGCTGCATATTCCACATGTTTGAAGTCCGATCCATTGACTCTTTGTGAATAGGCTCTCCCGGTGCCGACCGTGTTATTATTAACACTAGCTGTGCCTATGCTGGTGCCATCACTCACACTGGCGCCAGCGGCAACAACTTTGTTGGCTGCTCCGGTACTACCGTTGCCTCTTAGTATTTTGTTAGTTGAATGCAGTCACATTATAGCCTCGTTTGCCGGTTTTTTTTTTTTTTTTTGCCGCCGTGACTTCCCTTAAGTTGACTGGTTCTATAAGGAACTTCAGAGGCAAGCCCCGGTATGCTTATGTTGCAGACTTCTGAGATTCTCATGTGTAGCCTGTTCCGTAGGCTTGTCTGCCAACAGGATGCCAGATTGCCAGGAAGAGGTTCGAGCCCAATCGCAAGTCCCACCGACTCTTTCCATCCCTTACGGTCCGAGCCAGACGGGGAGCATAGCTCCATATCCAACGAGGCCAATAATTCCTTGCGTTTCAGAGTCTCTGGCTTTAACTGTTCGAATTCCTCTTGCCCAAGCAGCTCCAGGTCGGTCATGTAGTACACGTCATTGCTTTTAGGAATCCCCCATTTTACCCAACCTAGATCGGTCTTTGTAATAGAAACTGTAATCTGCTGTTGGATGTGTTTACCAATCTTCAATTCCCAGGAGGCAATATGCAATGTCTTCTGGCCGTGTCGTTACACGCTTGGCAGCCCATGACATCTTGTTAGCCGCCGAGGGGGTGTTCAGGGATCCTCCCCTCAGAATCGTCTTTGGTATCAGAGTCGTACTCTCCAACTCATCCTCAAATTCGTCTCTTGATCCAATAAACTTCCATGAATTAGAATAGAATAGGAGGAGCTTGGGGGCAATGAGCTCTTGTAGTGTCCAGCCTCGGGTGAACCACTTGCTCTTTGAGATGTCCTTTCTGAGAGTAGGGTCTGAGTCATTAATCATGACATCAGAAAGAAATGCATAGCAGACTGAGCCTGACGAGGCTATGACTGCTGCTGAACTGCAGCATTATGCACATCTGCCCATTCATGCGGTCAGAGAGTGTTAAGTGTGCGGGTGTCATCCGGGTGTCATCAAGGTTACAAGAGGGGGTTTGGAGTCTATCTGTGGTCTAGACAACTAGACGAGGCTTTTCTCAAAGATAGATCTTGTAGTCGACGGGCCCTACGAGAAGCTTGCCCAGTTCTGGATACTCGTCGTTGAAGCTTCCAAGTCTCACAAGGTGGCCGTCACGAACCAGTTGAGCGATTTCTGTACAGGAGGTGCGTTGGTACGATGGGGAGGAACAAGTCACCCTCAGCCCTGTTATAGACCGTGTTGACTATGGTGGCGAGAGTAGAGGTGAGTGATGCGTCATGTGCGCTGTCGGTCGACGGGAACCTAATGGTGATGGCGCCTTTATCTTGGTTGCTGTCCTCCATATCCTTGGATTCGCGGGAGATTCTGTCTATCATCTCGGCGATTTTCCTTATACTACTGGCTTGGGTCTTGTGGTCCGTCAAGTCGAGTAGAGTAGAGGAAACACAGCATAAGGTCGAGAGATTTTACGTTACCATATTTGAGTTCTTAAAACCTCTACGTCGTTGGTAGTGGCATTATCTCGAGTATCAATGTGACTAATAAACTAGACAACCCACTTCTCACGCTAACTAAAGGCAGCAGGTTGTCGAGGGCAAATCGAGATAGGTTGTTCTGTCATATCCGTGCACAGCTTAAAGATTGGGGAAAGACTTGGACAGCGTTAACACATGGTCAAACACCACGAGTAATGGCGTATTTTCAGCCCGTTGCACCATGTGGTAATCTAGAGCCCAAGTTTCGATATGTTTCGATGGGATAGATAACTATCCATTGAACATCTTAGTGCACTCGTAAAATATTCGTCTTATACCAAGGCCAATACGCATCCTCACTCCACCTCGCTAACCGCTGCAAAGCCCAAATAATCTTATATAGGCCCAATGAGCTCGTAGTTGAACCGAAATACTTCTCACGCCAGAGGACCGTCTTCGTTCCCTCACGTGTGGTTGCTACAAAGTTCCACTCATGACCCTGAATGATAATGGCGGGTAAGAAGTCCAGCCCGTCCAACGAGCCGCCCATCTCGGCGACACGACCCTGTAGGAAATTCCACTGTGCGGCATGCCATGTGCCCAACTGCAATTCAGCATCTTCTTGTCCGGCCCCGGTCTTCTTTGTCTCGATGCTGACGGCGATAGGGCGATTGCAGAATGAGTAATAGTCGGTATGGTTGATGACGTTGTACGGTAGGGTTCGACGTAGTTCCCGGACGGAATCAACCGAGGGTTTGGGAAATGGGTCGTTCTCCGGATTCAGACTGAAGCAGAAATCAACCATCTTGGCTTGAGACTTGATGGGGAGATATTCCTGGATGATCATCGCTGTTGTGCAAGGCGCGACGCCAACCAACTGACGGTTTATCTGGCGGCCGTGAATTGCCATGCGCAGGACTGGATAATGCACCATCATGTTCCATCCCGCCTCGTTTTGTTTCGTGACCCGGCATTCCTTTGCATCCTCCACCAGCTCGGCGACTTCTTGTAGCGAGGGCGTCGGTCCGAGTTGATCGCGAGCTTGCGCATCCGTGTAGGCGAAGTCCTCTACGCCCGAAAACTCGCCGAAGTCTTCTTGTTGTTTGTGTTTGGTGATCTCTGCCTTGAGATCTTCGGACAAGATGCGCAGACCGTTGCTGCACTTTTCCAGGTCGGCGAGCAGGCGGCGGAGGGAGAGCGGCATCGAGCTATCTGTCAGCGCCAGGGCCCGCGTCTCGATCCCGTCGTCGTCGAGTTCCAACGCCGTCATTTGTTTTAATGGCGACGAGCGTCCGGACGCGTAGGATACTGAAGTTGATTGCGATTCGGAGCGGGAGGGTAGCGAATGCGTCGGCGATGCGGCCTGGAGACGACGACGCGACGTCCTTTTCTGTCCATGGTCGCTCGGTCGCGGCGTGTCGTCGATTTCGATATCAACACGAGCGTCATCTTCACCGAGGTCGCCCGTAGGTCGCAGCCTCTTAGGCGTTCGATGCGAGTCTTCTGGCATCGGCCGACGTCGTTTGCGATCCGGCTGCGTCTCTTTGTCCCTAGACTCGGGCGGCGACAGAGGCTCGGCTTCGCAGGGTTTTGCGGGCACGTGGGTAAACTCGGTAGTGAAGTCGGACTGCGACAGCCAGGCGATGACATCTTCGTCCATCATTCTCGCATCGTATTGCGGGCGTTGGTCATTGTGACAGACAATGTGTGGTTGGCGATCTCTCAATCGTGTTGATTAATTACCGATAGCCGTTTCCAGGGCAGCCATCGGTGAATCCTCGGTTAAAACAGTGCCAGGACTAGGTGACATAATCACCAAGACGCATCAGCGCGAATAATACGCATATAATGGCTATCTTATTCTGTCGCCAGCTCCGATCTGAATCTCCAGCTCCTTGCACTATCTTCTTTCCGCAGCCTTTCATCCTTTCATTTACAACAGGGAATATGAAGAGGGAAGCCCTTAGACCAAAAATCTGAATCTGGTGGTGTTTTCATTAGTTTACATTTGTATTTGCAAGAAAAGTACGCCGCCCTAGTAGGTTTATACCAAGACTTGGACCAGCGACCCATTCTTGTTCATTCTAAACCACTCCTTAAGCCGTTAATTGTTGAGGATAGAAATACCGACAAGAAAGCGTGCTACCGGAATCATCATCCCCTGATAGTCTTGATCAATATCCGGCGATAGGTCGTCAGCTGTGGAACACCGCTGTCCGTAACTTCCAACACTATATGCAGAGTCTGTCCTCTGTCGAGGGGCTTCCACGTCTTGAATTCGACACATGATACGTCCGCTGGCGGAGTCTGAACCTCGACCTTGGACTGCTCGCTGTTTAGACTCTTGATCTCGACCTTGGCAGCCCACTTGTGTGCACTCCAAACGTCGATGCTCGGCTCCTCGTATTGAAACCAACGAAACGTCAAATCGTCTCCGTCTGGGTCGTAAGATCGAGAAGCATCTAGTACGACCGAGTCCCCTGCATGAACATCCAGCTCAAGGGGCTCAGGGCCGTAGTTATCATCCAGTGCCACGACGGGGTGATGATTGACTTTGGAAAAGTCATCCGTCATCGACCACTGGATCCTGGCGGCGAAGTCGTTCTGGAACGAGTCTCTCCAGCGCCAGATCGTTGCTTGGTTCGACTTGTATATCCTCCCATCCAAGCCCTTGACTCTGTCCGCGGAGTCGCCGTAATGGTTCACTTGGGCACTCGGGTCTGTCTTGGCGTATCTCCCGCCCCAGGACCCGAAATGCGGGTGTTCTCGAGACCCAAGTCCGTTTTGAACTAGGTAAAGGAAGGTCGGTGTGTCACCTTCAAAGACGAATTCGGGATCTGGGTAGGTCGCTCCCAAAGGCCCAATTTGGATATTGTCTTTCACCCAGTCCTTGCTGATTTTCGTGCCAGCTGGCCCGCCTTGGTCGAAGCCGTAATGTGTCTCGCCTGATATGCCAGCCCATGTGGCAAGTCCGTATTGATTCCAGGCATGAATTGATGATATGTAGAATATGTCTGGAAATTCTCTTCTGATCCACGCTGAAGTATCGTCTTGATCGGAGATGGCGTACACTCTTATTTTTGATCTCAGTGCTGCTGCCGTTGTGGCATCGTACTCTCGTCGAATCTTGTAAAGAACTTGTGCCAGTACGTTGGTACCACCCCAGCATAAAATCCAGAGCGGCTCAGATAGAAGCTCAGACGCCTCAATCCTTTGTTGAAGAAGCTTTCCGCCCTCGCTGAGTGCAATGTCGTCGCCAACTGCTGCCATGCCATATACCTAAGCGGAGAGTGTTGGGACTACTTTGCCTCAACCGGTAGAGTGTGTACTTACCGCAGCACCTGGCCGAATCAGGCTTCGAATGCAGTCTGCTGGAGGGTATTGGTGCAGTGGATGCGTGTGTGCGTTCAAGTTGCCCACGGCGGCTGCGTATCCGTCCACGATTCCGTGCATTTCCTCTGGACAGGTTTTGTCTCGAAGCCATACCGAGGTTGTTGGCACGAGGCCCTCGGTAACAAATTGGTTTGCATAAGTTAGATAACGGACAAGAGACTCGGCATCATCTGGCTCGTTTGATATGTCTGAGAGAACAAAAACTCGTGGCTTGGTTGGGAATTGCTGCAAGGTCGAAGCTGGGGCGTGTGTGACCGACATCATCTATTCAATTAGCAGAGCAGGGACAATTGTTTAGATCAGACCGCTCCAGTATAGCAGCAGAAAGACGTGCTTAACATTTGCAACGCACAACTCGGTTGGGAGGCTTAATGTTTCCTCATTGATGCCTAATGTTTCCTCATTGATGCTCACCGTATCCCCATCCCAGTTCCACATCTGACTCATGAGGCTACGGGTACGGCTTAGTCTTTTAAGGAAATGTGACCATGCAGCCCGCTTTTTTGTGTAAGGATTGCTACCTAGGACATGCAGAGTGAGTGCCCGTTTGATCATCGGCTGTTAGGTCGAATCCTCGCTCGTTCCTATGCAACTGCGCAAGCGATGTCACAGTAAAGGTGCCGCGTGAATATTGTAGTCGTAAGACTTCGCTTGGCAAAATGCCTAATACAGTAATACAAGAGACGATCCGTCTTATTCCCTGCTTAATGCTGGTGATAGCTGGGGTTAGTGTTGCTGATCAAATGGCTACCACGAACAGCGCTCAAATAGGCAATTCTACGCTCCGGAGAAAATACTGAAGCCTGTGATTGGGGCACCCCGCGTTATTCCCCGGGTCAAGTTTGATGTGAAGTAAAAGCCCACGGCATTTAAAGATGCGGTAGGTTCCGCAGCTGCTCAAGACATCGTACACATCTTCGTCCATTGCAACTGACTCTTCTGGTTAGTGTTGTCCTAAAGGCCTTGTCATCACTTGCTGAGAGACCATGAGTCCCCGAGAAACGGCAGATGAACGGGTCGAGACGGCGGGAGTAGACGATCATCTCGCTCGCCTCGGCAATCAACAAGAACATGAGATAGGAAAGCTCGAGTCCTTGCGCCGCTACCCGAGAGCATGTGCCTGGATCATGTTTGCGGTGTGGTATGTCTTACTAGTGAGCTTCGAGAACCAAGCATCTGGCAATATCCTTGGAATTCCACGCTTTCGAGAGGATTTCGGCTATCTGCACGACGGCACCTACGTGTTGCACGCAAAATGGCAGTCGGCCTTTAGCGGTGCTCCTATGGCCTCGTAAGTGCATTTCATTCTATTATAAAACCACACACTCACAAGTAATAGTGCCATCTTCGGATGTCTTGGTGGTGGATATCTTGCTGATAAGGTTGGGCGAAAACTCATGCTCCAAGCGGCACTTGTAGTGAGCTACGCTGCCATTGCAATTGAGTTTGTTGCAACGTCAAATGGGCTCTTTTTCGGAGGCAAGTTCCTCAACGGATTTGCCACTGGCTGCATTGCTACAGTTTGTGTGAGCTACATTGGAGAAGTTGGTCCACCTTGAACCAAGAATGACCCTGTATATGGCGGCCTTTGCTAACCGGATCATAGATTGCACCATTGGCCTTCCGAGGAGTGGCCACCTGCTTGGTAGGCTTCTCCTACACGTTGGGGCCCCTTGTCTCGGCGTTGATCGTGAAAAACACCGGCACTTTCCCGAACCGCTGGGCATATCGAGCCGTGTTCTGTGCGCAGTTCGGATTCGCCTTCGTCATCACGCCCTTTATTTTCTTCATGCCCGAGTCTCCTTGGTGGCTTGTGTCCAAGGACCGCGACAGCTCCGCGCTCCGAAGTCTCGAGCTGCTAGGTTACCGCGGCGAAGACAGCTACAAGAGACTCTCCCTTATCAAGCAGACACTTGAAAAGGTCCGAGCCGAGACTGAAGGCGTCACCTATCTGGAATGCTTCCGGGCAACCAATCTGCGCCGCACTTGCATCAGCATCGCGCCCAAATGCATGCAAGCCTTTTCTGGAATCACGTTTGCGTCGAGCTACGCCACCTACTACATGCAGCTTGCGGGCTACAGTGCGCAGAAGAGCTTTACGCTTCAGATTGTCCAACAGGTTGTTTCCATGGTTGGCAGCATCATGTCCTGGTACTTTGTCGACCGTATTGGCCGACGCAACCTGACGTTTTACGGGCTTTTCGCCTTGACAGTCATCTTGCTGGCCATGGGAGGATGTGCCACGGCGACTACCAACACGCAAGCAATTGAAGCCACAGTGGCTTTCATCCTTCTGTACTGCTGGATGTACAACCTCTCGATTGGTGCTGTTGCATTCACCGTCCTCGCCGAAGTCTCAACATCGCGACTCCGTGCCAAGACGGTGGGCATTGGGCTGGCCGTCGTCAACGGCCTCAACATGATGTGGAGCTTTGTGCTCCCGTACCTGTTCAACCCGGACAAGGCGAACCTTGGAGCCAAGGTGGCTTTTGTGTTTGGTGGATGCAGCGTTCTGAGTCTAGTGTACTTGTGGTTCGAGCTCCCTGAAACGGCTGGCCGTACGTATGAAGAGTTGGACGAGATGTTCATGAAGGCTATCCCGGCGCGCAAGTTCAAGGACTTCCGGCCAGAAGTCGAGTTCACGGACGAGAAGACAAAGGAGGAGCTCTAAAGACCTCGCTAGATATGTCAAGATACGCGTTCTGGTGTCCAAGACGCAGAGTTTTGGGATAGCGCGAGTCCACTTGTTCAAGAGAAGAACCCAAGCACGCGTGACTGAAGACAGTTTTACAAACACACCGGATATCTCTCTAGATACCAGAGGAAGATCACAAAAGAAATGTCGAGACCACCCCACAGTCAAAAACCCCGAAGGCTGTTAGCGGCTGGTAGGAAAGGTGTTCTCTTTACTCTGGGTGGCCGGGAACGGAAGGAAATCCAAAGAGAAATGGAACAACCCTCAGCAAGCCGCAATGCGGAGCCGCCGTTGAATTAATAAAACACATGGTGAAGTATTAACCCTAACTGATGTAGGGAGAAGAAGAAATCTTTTTTTTTCGCAGCACGGGAGAATCTCTTTTTATGGAGGTTGGGGACACGACGCCGCTAGTCCTACTATGGCCATCCACGTGACTCTCCTGTATTTTGGTACTCCGTAAGATGAGGTAAAACCTGAGGCTCAACTTGGCACGCACCTCTGCAATCCCTCCCACCTTTTCAGCGACATCGGCTTCGCGGGAGTTCCGTCGGCTCACTTTTGTATTTGAGTCTTGAATTTTACTTCGTCATCTTGCTAACACGATAAAAATAACGGAAACCCTATGGATTAAAGTAGAGAAAGCGTCTAAGTCCAAACGGTGACAAATAATAGTATAGGGTAGGTAACTTTAGATGGAAAGATCCATGTCAGAATGGCCTCATTTGTATACATCGGTGCACCGTCCCCCTAGGACTCAAAGACACTTGAGATAGACAACCGTGTAAAACTGACTAGGGAGTTATGGAAACAGCTTTATTTCACAGGAAAACAGCGCGGCTCTTCACCTACTTTTCTTACTATAGAATGGGAAGTACGGAGTAAAACATGGTAGATAACCACGTCTTTCAACAAATCATAAAGCACAAATCTTAAGACGGAGCAGGGCTGCACCCTCTCTTGCCCTGGAAGCTGAAATGCACTTATAGGAACAGGAAATTTGGTGGCCCGCATGGGATCTCCGAGACAGTTACTCTATCTGCCCTACTCATTATTTTCACCCCAGTATGGCCCGTACTCCGAAGACTGCAACGCGATGTTAGTTGAGCAATCCTTCAAAGTTTCAGCTGAGCCCAGGTTCTGCTCAAACTAGCCAATTGTAGATCTTGTACTCTGTAGAGTGCATAAGCTTATTTAACCAGACTTAAGTTGGAAGGTCTAATGCTGTTGCAAAAGGGGTACAACCAACACAACCAACATAGACCCCACCCATGGTGAGCATGCATCCCCCTATTCCACAGGCTCACTACTGTGGTTATATAGTCCGCTAAGGTATGCAGAGACACACGGGCAGACTGATATTGAAACAATTGTATACAGCAACAACATCTTTTCGAAATTTAGAAACACCATACTACTCACCATGGACGTCACTATCAGTACGGCGATGGAGCAGCTCAACTCAGATGATGCTCGTGCCCTGCACTACATCATTGACGGTCTGAGTTCTCGCGGCGTGGGAGAACTCGTCGATCTTCCCCAGTTCATTGTCGTGGGCGAACAGTCATCTGGAAAATTATCTGTCCTCGAAGCCATCAGGCATTCCAATTCTACTTCAACCTTTCGGCAGAGGAATGGTGCCTCCATCTAGAAGTTTTGAGTGCTTTTCTAAGCTGCAAGGCCTGTTCGTGGGCTTTCCCCGTAGATATTAGGAATGGTTCATGGCTTGTGTGCATCTCTAAAGATGTGTAGGGACATCAGCTTTCAGGATAAAATCGTGTCGAGACATCCGCCATCAACCTTGCCATGCGGTTCTACCATCAAATACTGCCTCTAGACCCTCTGGGTTTTCCATTAACCCTTGAATCATCCTTCATCTAGAATATCTTGGAACTGTCCTGAGTTGTGATGGCTTTGCCCTCATGTATTGTATTATCGTGCCCCATTGGTACATACGATCATAGCTCTCAGAAAATACGGGATCCCGTCCGCTCTCCCCTAGTCAACCTGAGAAGCGGCGAATTAGTACTCGGGTCGGTGACGACCGGGGAATCCTCGCTGTTGTATGTTTTTTTGCTCTATGCGTATAAAATCCACAAATGACTCCATAAACTGGATCATCGCTACTCACCACCACATACGACCATAGCTCTTAGAAAATACGGGATCCCGTCCGCTCTCCCTTAGTCAAGCTGAGAAGCGGTGAATTAGTACTCGGGTCGGTGACGACCGGGGAATCCTCACTGTTGTATGTTTCTCTTTTTGCTGCTTATTTTTGTTCGTTTGTTGTAACTTTGAACAAGCTGGGCGGTGGATGGAGGGGCCGATGGGATGTAATACGTGCAGGTAACACTCCCGAAAACTGATTAATAACCGGAACTTCTTGTCAACCTGGTTTAGCGATTTTAATAGTCACTAGCTAACGGAGGGCCTTCAGCGGACTTGCTCTGGCTATTTTCCGTATTACTGAGGGATCCTCTGAGATGTTACTATCAGGCCAGAAGAGAACCAGAAGAGAACGGTCTCCCCGTTGCTCGTATCAGATTGCCGGTGCGGTAATAGCTAGCGTCCATGATTCCATACTAAATTCCGTAAGCCACCGGGTCTAACGTGCCCTGAACAATTGTCACGTCCAATAGGCAGTTGAGGGAGTACTTGTTAGCGCAACGCGCCGGATGAATGCTTACACCGGTCCTCTATTTCTCAATCACAGCACATAATCGCCCTCTGCTTGTGCATTGTAAGATCCGAGATTAGTCGGACCCAAATGAGCAAACACGGGAGAGCGTAAATGCATCGTCATCCAGGAGACCGGGCATTGCGATGACTCGATGATTATAACGCCGGGAATAAGGAAAGACCAGTAGCGACTTTATGAGTACAAAAGACCCCAGGCATCCAGCCATTCTCAGCAAAATTCAACAATCCATCCTTTTTGTCCCATCATCTGTAGCCAGCCTTTCCGCCACCATGACACCTCAAACCAAAGCCTTCGATCTGCCTAGTGTCCCTGAGCTGGGGATCATTCTGCCTTCTTCTTCCTTGATTACCAGAGCTTCTTCATACGCCAAAGAGCATTGCAACACGACTACGTACAATCACACAGTCAGAGCGGCGTATTGGGCTCTCCTGATTGCCTAGAAGTTACCCCAATTTGAAAATGTGGACCAAGAGCTTGTCTTTGTCAGCTGTATCCTCCATGATATGGGCTGGGCGAAGACGGAAGGCTTCATGTCTCAAGACAAAAGGTTCGAGGTTGATGGTGCAAACATTACCAGGAATTTTCTGAGGGAACAAGAGAAACAGAACGAGGAAGATCAAGGGGAGAGAAAGGCATGGGATGAGCCCAGGATCCAGCGCGCCTGGGATGCAATTGCCTTACACACAACACCATCCATCGCCATGCACGCAGCACCCGAGGTTGCGCTGACCAACCTTGGCGTCATGGCCGATTTCTCGGGACCAAACTTTGCTCTTGGTCCTGGAAAAAGTCTCATTTCGAAGAAGGAATACCAAACTATCATGAAGCTGTTCCCACGATCTGGATTCACATTTGAAGGGCTCAAGGATATAATGTGCTCGATGTGTCGCACCAAGCCTGTGACTACCTACGACAACTTTGTGGGTGAATTCGGAATCAAGTACGGCACTGATGGGCGAGGAGCAGATAAGGAGGGGTTTGCAAAGGCAGTTGAAGGAAGACAATTCGTCAACTTTGCGAAGCAGGCTTTGGATTCACTTGAAGCCCTGGATAAGGAACAGGAGCGATAATTCTCTTTGCTGCAACGTGTGGAAGATCCAGTCTGATAGAAATATTATTTCTTACTAAGATTTGCAAAAAATTCCTTTGTTCCCTACTTTTCACCTCTGTGTTGGAGGAGAAGGAAACTCACTTCGGGGGTTAAATCACGTAGTCTCACCTACTGAAGGTAAGATCCCACGGTCTTGCGTTTCTACGAGTGTGATGCCAAGACTTGAGAAGTGGTGATATCTCTCTGCAAAAAATAATAGCGCACAGAAAAACAATGACGCGTGTCTAGGATCACAACTTTCTGCCATCGAGTTGTACCAAGCCGTCTATATTAATCCCATGCTTACAACTAGGAGGCAGTCTCTGTCGTAGAACCTCATTATGTGCAGGGTTATATGATGGGCAGAATATTTTACCAACAAGGAGGTTGTGATGGGGTGCATTATCACTTACCTCTAACTCGGGCTTTCGACTGTGTAAAGGAGCGGGTTACTCTGCAGGGTTTTATTGAGTCGTGTCTAATTATGTAGGGTATTAAAAATATCTTTTTGTTTTACCTCTACCTGCTAGCTCCTTTGATCTGCTGCCCACGAAATTTACAAAGATGACCTAGTTTTGACTGTTTCATTCGAGTAGAAGAAAAGGAGTCTGAAAAGTGAGAGCATCAACCAATATTTTATCACGCAAACGTAGTAGAGCCACATTCTTATCGCTCTGAACGGTCGGCTAAAGTTAACACAAACTGAGAAAAGAGAAACTCATTCAATCACTTTTGTGTCTTCGTAGAGTATGTCTGTCCCGGCCCGCAGTATCGAGCCCACCCATCCAAGTTCAGCTTCTTCATGACAGTGGTGAATCCTTCAGTGTCTGATGATTTGCAAATTTTATTGACTGTACCGGTCGAGATTTTGTTAGGCGTCCCGCGGGGGTATTCGATGTGGAAGACTGGCTTCCCGGCGTCGATAAAAGGTGCGTATGTTTCACACTCTGAGTATTCGATGCACTGCTCCACAACAGAGAAGTCGACGTAGTCTAGAATACTGGGAATGATCCCTGCAGAATTCTTAAGACCAATGGCCATGCCATAAGAGGCCGCAGTTTTTGACAGGAATTTCATGTAGTTGATTGCATCGGCTTTCTTCAGCTTCAGGCCAGTGTCATTTCCCTGCGAATGTTTGGTCAGTTCTACATTCGTAAAGTAATCTTGCAGTAGGCGAGAACACCGCATGGCCGACGGAAGACAGCAGGGATGGAGAATAAAAAGGATGAAGCTTACATAGCCATCAATATTATCAGGATCAACTGCATCACACCCCTTCTTGGCAGCGTAAGCGATGCGTTTCTTCATGATACTGCGTACGTGACTGCTTCGAGTGTCGAGCCAGCGCTCATCTGGCCACCCATCCATGACTTTTCCAAGATCAGACTCCCGAAACTGGTCTGAATCATGTCGATAATTCTCCCATGATCCAGCACTGAAATAGCAAACGACCTTTTTTCCAGCTTTCTGTAAAGTCCTGAAAGTTTCGACGTCATTCTCATAGAGATCCAGGTCCCAGACTTTAACATTGGGCGACATGGCCTGGGAGTTGACTTTGATCGGCGCTGATAGGACGATCTGCCATGAGTCGCCGACCTTTGGCCTCCAGACGCTTTCTCTGCTGGCCACGTCAACTGAAGCTGAGACACTTCGATATTGGGCTTTTCCAGCCAGATTAATATCTGGCTCGGTTGCTAGAGGACTCCCGACGACCATCCGTAGGCCGATAAAGGCTAACATCTTCCATGACAGCCATGACTTTCCAGACGGCGTGTTTTCCATGACTGCTTTCGTAGAATCAATGGTTTTGGAAATTGTTGGTTAATCTGAGTCAAGAGGAGATCCAAGATGGTATTTCCCCGTGGCCGAAAGCTTAAAGATAATAGCATGGAATCGTAGACTTGGTCCAATCAACGGCATTCGGCATTCCTGAAGGACGTTGGAAAGTGATAAAAGATCAGCGGCCAGCGATTCCTTAAGTAACAGAACCCAATCCCATCTTTACCTCTATCGGTGTACACTTAATTCCTAATTACAACTTGGCATTCCAGCGTACATTCCGGCGCAAAACCCTACGATTGCGTTTCTTCATTCTGGTCGAGCCTGTGGAGCCATCAACCAATCACCCAAAATTGGCTGTCAACGATGGGCTCCTCTCACATTCCTGCACTACCTAAGCGGGACTCTTAGTCAGAGTAATCGTTGGGCCTAGGCTGACCAAGGTTTAACTTATTAGGCTTGTCAAGATAAAGCAGCTCTCCTATAGCCATTAAGTGGGAACTGCTGAACATTAGAATTCACGCGGTCGAAATGCGAAGATTAGACCCTCTTCATATAAACCATCAATGAGCCGACGTCCAGAGTAGCGAGAAGCATGTACTTAAGGAATTGAAGACTAGGGAAACATAAATCTAAATAGGATACTGCACATCGCAGAACAGTTCACAGGTGATGAGTACGAACGTACAAGTCGAACGTTCTCAGGGTGAATAATGCCTGAAAATTGAGAAAACGGATGTTGATTCTATTCTGTTACGAAAGATTTCTACTGATGGGTGCTTGGTAGATGACCAGCTTCCAGCGTGCTGTCGGATCGCTGTGGGAGGTCTCGGATCGTCACTGCGGCGACGTCGCCCGCTGCGTCTTCGGTGCCGTGGCTGCCGGCGACTTCACTGATGAGACCGTCACCCGAGGCCGACGGGAAGGGATATGGTTACTGCGAGACTACCCGCGCCTGTGCACCGGCTTTTGTCAGCCGTGGTTAGGGGATGTTTGAGTTGCCGGGTGTGGTATGATGACGAAGGCACAATGAGAAGGGAACGAGAATCCAAGCTGTCCGAGGATTTGTTTATGGCCTTATCTCATATGCATCGATGCTTCGGATATTTCATGCATCGCATTCGCCCCGCCGATATACAAGTCGCCAAGTCGGAGCATGAAGCGAGGTGGACCACCCACGCACAGGGTCAAGCTTCAAGGATCATTAGTGGCTTCGCGATTGATCAGAAATGAGGAACAGTGCTTTGTGCTTGGGAAGGAAGAGGCATATATAAGCCAGTGAGAATCCTTTGCAGCATGGAAGAGAAGTGTGCTCTCTTGACCCCCTTCATGTCTTATCGGAACATCTACTTCTACGTTATAATTTAAAAAGCTCTTCTATAGACACGAAAATGCAACTTCACAACGACCTGATTGCCTTCGGTCCAAAGACAAACTGCACCTTGGACGTTTGCCCCCTCGAAGCCAGCATTCGCCAATACAGGGCATACTAAGCAGCTAATGGAACATTTATTGCCATTTTTGCTCTGTCGATGATTGTTCCTACTGTGCAAGGCGTCCGCTTCTGCAGTGGGGGTTTTATGGCGAGCATGGTTGCTCTTGGTACTAAGCTAATTCAGTGCTGCCCTAGTTGTTTCAGCGGCATACGTAGGAGAAAGAGGCACATCTATCTTTTATCCTTAATCTCTATTCCTTTGTCCTTACCTTTATCATATCATTAATCTTAAGTCATTGTGAGTTCAATCAACCCCAAAAGACCCCAACATGTTAACGCTTTAGTGCTCAATCATAAATAGACTATAACATAGCAAAACGTTGAGAATATTCCCAGAAAGACCACAGAATATCTTGACCCACCATCCTCAAACGCCAAGACACAATACGCGTAGCATTACGGTATAAAATAGCTAAAATATGCTAACGTGAACTCGCGACATCGGAATCTAGCCAACAAGTCTGAAACGTTTCTACGTATGCAAGACAATGGCCAATAAGAGTTGGTAGATTGGCATTAGCTGTCGAGGCAAGGTGCATCACCAACCGGATAAATACCCCTGTCATACGCCACGGGACTTGTTATGTGGCTGCAAAGCTGGAACTGTCCAACCTGCGCCAAGCACCAGACACAAATTGATTCACAACAAACCCTGAAAACGGAGTGTGCAGCCCCATCTTTACCATGAAGACTTTTTTCCTCGCCCCTGCGGCACACTCAACTCCGCTAGGAAGGATCCAGCTAGGGAGCATAATCGAGGATCCCAAGTCTCCGACAATTGCCATAAATAACGCAGACTCGGAACAACTACAAAAGGTCGTGGCTAAGGCCTTGGAAATCGACGGAACAGACACGTCCATGAGCTTCAACGAGGGTTCCCAGTTCCTAGGCAATGTGTTTGCCACTATCCTGAAAGGCTTTGCAGACTTGAGCACTGTCGCAGGATCCCACAAGACCTCCGAGGTGTCGTCGATGTACAAGGTTGACAAGCTGAAGACGTTGACCATTTCGCCCAGCCTTAGTGAGCTCAAGGCCATTTTCGACGAGCCGGAGATCCAACAAAGCATTAAAACCAGTCGCTTCCGGTCCAGCGTGTACATGATCACTGACATCCGTATCGCGTATGGAGCTGAAGTGTTTGCCTCGACGATCCGCTCAGCTGGAGGATCTCTCCACTTCAGGTCCGACTTGACGCCTACTGGTGTCCCTGTTGACGTAGGGGCGTCTTTCGAGGCTGGGAAACAGAGTGGGCAGGTCATGTCTTCCCAAATATCAGATAAGACACCGTTTGTAATCGCATATGGTCTCAGGGAGCTTGTTTACCAGCGCAAGGCAATCAAGAAACAGAAGGTGGTTAAAGGCGAAATAATGCACGCTGGCGGAGGAGATTCTAGTGCATTTAAGGTGGAGGAAGAAAATCCGTCGGATTACGCGGCGGATCTTTACGAGGTGGAGGAAGAAGATCCCGAGCTGCCTGAACTTTGGGGGATGCAGGTCCTCAAGAGTCTAGATGTGGACGGTTCTGAATGCCAGATCGGGTTCATCGCTTAGGCACAGGCCTTGTAGTCAAGTAGTTACTTATGGTTGTTGGCAATCTTGGAGCCTGTTGGCTAGAATAATTAAGAACTAGAATGATTAAATACTGGTAAACATGGTCTTTCATCGGCGGATGCATGCTGAGCAGCCGGGCTGGAAAGTAGCTGAGCATACCCATGGGACATAAAAGAACCCAGCAAGTCACCCCTTTAAGTGCAATTACCTAGCCAAACAAACAGAACAAACAGAGATCATCTCTCCCCCTGGGTAAGCGCTATGCGAAGGGTCCCTGCAACAGCAAAGCGGTTCCACCTGTTAGAAAGAAGGTTCCATGGAACGACATTGGTATACTCTCTCCTTGAGCCTGCTATTCTAACGGGAGCCATGCTGTTCAGTGCGCATACAACACCATTGTATGTTTTAAGACGCTGGAACACCTCTTGGTCGAACATGCCATCTGCCTCCCGGTCCGACTCTGGCCCTTGGTACACAAGCTCAAGAAGTAAAGCCATAACTCCTGCCGCAATGGGTGTTGCCACGGAAGTGCCAGTCTGGCGACGCGTCTTCTTTTTGTCCTCGGCTGTGACCTCGCCTCGATCTCCACATCGCCATGCTGATTCGACTTCCTCCCCAATGACGCAGAAACCGTTGCCGTCTGTAGGCGGTGGATTGAGGCTTGAAGGGATCCCATCGGCGTTGGCTGAAAAGACACTGATGACCTGGGGTAGACTGGCCGGAAACGCAACTTTAGTCCGTGTTCCGTTGTTGGAGGCAGCGGCAAACACGATCTTCCCTTTTATGTCGACCATTTTTAGACAGACTTCGACAGCCGAGTTCCATGCATAGAAGCCAAATGACAAGGTAATGATGTCAACGTCCCAGTTATTTATGCCATCCTCATCAGTTCCTGAAAGATACGCTCGATTGAGAGCCTGTTTATGTTAGGTATCGTGGTGACCAAAGTACACATGGTCAAGATCTCATTGTTACCTTGATGACAACCTCAGGGTTTGGGGCCTCTCCACCATTCAATACCCTTGCTACGTATATTTCTGCCTCGGGTGCGACTTTGCATAGTAGCCCTGCACAGTGTGTACCGTGGCCGTGCTCGTCAAAAGCATCCCCTTGCGGAGTTAGGAAGTCTTCTCGCTTGATTATTGCGTCTTCGAAGGCTGTGTTTCTAGGATCGATCCCCGTGTCAAGGATTGCGACCTTGATCCGCCGTTTTATGGGATACCTTCGGAAAGCGGCTACTAGTGCATGCGTCTTTTGTTGTAACTCGGTAAACCACGCATCCGTTTGGCGAAATCTGCAGCAGGCCTAGAGTTAGTACAGCTGAAAATATGCCGAAGACACAGCCTACCTGTCAGGACTTTCAGTCCTTTGTTCGGTATTGGGAGCGCTACTAGGCCTAGGTGGTGGACTCGAAGAGGAGCCTTGGGAAACCTCATCAAGTTCTAGGTCTCGAGTCCCAAGCTGCGGCGCCGAATGCGTCCTTATTGCGGCGCTTGCGGCGCCTCCGGCCTTGTGCGGATTATCTGAGTTTAGACGAAATCTTGGCGGTCTCCCGTCTCGATAAGTCTTCACGATGCCCTCAAACTTCCTGGGTTGGGGTAACTCGCACTCGCTCAAGAATCTGCGCTCCATAGAGAAGGTTGAGCCTGGGCGTAATTTGGTCAATTGTGGATTCCAAGTTGGGCCAACGGAAGAAACAATAGTGGGACATCACAGCTGGGAGAACTAACATGGGCCTCTCTGGCAATCGAGAGATTGGCTTGGTATCTGAGGCCTCAATATTCATAGAACAGAGCCTGCGTCGCGGTTCCTCCTGGACTCTTGATTAGGTGTATTAGCACTCGGCAAGGCGTGACAGCAAAACCATTCGCGTCCATAGGTCGTCAGCCTGGCCATATCTGGAGACCTGCAGTTGAATAACCCCTGCCAACACGTGATACTCTAAACGATTCGGGCTTGAAAAATCGCGCAAAGTTGCAGAGTACTAGACTAGCTGTATCATTTTTCTGTTGTCGCCCTGTTGCGGACTGGTAAACTGTGGCTCCCACAAAGAGCCCACCTACCTGGCCATTAGCATACTGCGCCTTTGAACGATTACCGGTTCTTGTTCAATCATTCCCAACTCGCTCTTCAACTTTGTGGACACATGGAGCGGGGTCAATCATGTCGTTGACCTACGATGAGCGCCGTATTGTCAATGAAACTATATCTAATGTCTTGTTCAAAACGTACGCGGTAGCTGTGGCGCGTCTCTATGTGGCTTGGCCTGACACGACGAAATGGAGCTGGACTGAACATGAAGGCGCCATTGTACTGCTGTCCGATCGATCAAAGCCGTATGGTGTATGGCTTACTCTGGTTGACATATCTGTGGGTAATTCTGCCTGTGAGTGTACATGGTCTAACATGGCTTTAGGCAGCGGAAAATGGAATCCTCTGGGAACAGGAGATTTACGAGAACTGGTCTTACCAGGTTGATAATCCTCGTTTCCATACTTTCGAGGTGGAAGAATGTGTTGCTGGCTTTTCATTTGCACATGCAGTGGATGCCATAGAATTCCATGTTCAAGTAAAGGCAGTGCTACTACCGAGCAGCCCACACAGAGAGCCTTCGGAGATACCTACAAAACCCACCCCAGAGAACGGTCCCGAGCTCACGCGGTTGCTAATGGAGGCGGCGGAAAGTGGTGATCGCGGCGAAGAACTCATGGAATCGCTTCTTAATCGAAGGGGAGACGAAATTACGATGACTGAGGACATACTCATGGCTGCAGCGAAGAATTAGGGTAATGGCAAAGAAGTGATGGAATTATTGCTTGATCGAAAGGGAGATGAGATTACTATTACTGGCTAGGTGTAGGGATCATTACACTAGTCCGGATGAAAGAACTTGGCGTAAAGTCTTCGTGGATTATAGTGTGGTCTGTAGAACCATCATGGAGGTAAGATTCAGAGTTAAGCTTGATAGAAGCAGCATAAGAGCAGTTGAGAGAATTCCTACAAGCTGTGGTAGGAATATGATGACTTACCTAGTTCCTAACATTCATTATACTGGTATTAAATCGTGCTTCAAGGAATCCATTGGAAGTATACAAGACATTCAACAGGCTGCCGTATTGTCTGTTGAGCTCTAGCTATTAATTATAGCTGCACTTCATGGTTTGGGTCTTTTACTTGCAAGACTGTCCCGCACAGGAGATCATTTTCAGGGTGACGAAGGTCTCTATTCGAGACTCAACTCGATTTCAAATCACTCAACGTATCATATAAGCACTCTGAGCGTCGGGCTTGACCTTTCATTTGTTTTGTATTACTGAAAGTCAACTAAATTTATATCACCATCCCTACTATTCTAAGGATGGGTAGTATTACTATCACTGTGTAGTGCACCCTCTCAGCCACTGATAAGTGATGAATTGAGTTGCTTGTCGCTTTAAATTACTTCAAGGTTACCAAACATCTTTCTTCCTATCCCGATTCCCATAGTTAGATCAGCGTAACTTGATATACTACCGTACGATAATCTCAGTTTGGGATGCATCAGAAACAGTGGCATCCCCAATTTCCTTAAGAATACTAGGATAAAGCAAAAAAAAGACCAACAACAAATGAAACACCCAGAAAGGTACAGAGACGGGTTCTTGATGCCGCCGACTCGATTGAAGCGTCTTGGTAAGGATCTCCAAAGGAATAGTGCAGGTGGATCTGTTCTCCATCGTCGTCAGGGAACAAGCTCTCCTCCACCTTCCCGCTGTGTACATCGCCACTGCACCAGAAGGCATAGCTGGTACTGTAATCGTCTCCCATCTTAATACACTCTGATTCTCCGTTTGCACTATTAGACTCTGCGTCCAGTGACGAAACTGTCACCGGCTCTCCCGAGCAGTCATTGCCTAGCCACGTCGCAAGCTTGGCTTCTGTACCATTCAGACATAGTGCGTTTCGGTAGATCTTGAGTCGGTGCCAGGGAGCCACGTTGACGCAGGCATTGGGTTCGGGGCGCTGGAAGATGAATTTTGGGTGGCCGGCCATGCCTAGCTCCGGGATGAAGCAGGCCGAATCAGACACCGAAGCTGAAGAAGGCCTCGGTTTCTCGGGCTTCTTGACCACCGGGGGAGGTTGTGGGAGACTGATATGAACCATCTCCTTCGTATTGCTGGCGTATACGTCGTTATCGCAGCGGAACATGATTGACCACTGGCCTTCCGGCGGATCCAACGACATGGACAAGCCCCAAATAGATTCGGATAGACAATGGCCTGGACCCATTCCGCTCAGCTGCCAGTCTGGGTGCACATGATCGCCTGTACAGTCGGTGGTAGGGAACAAGGCAATGTAGGGAGCTCGCACTCCTCCTTCGCAGAGACCTGGGTACTCCAGGAGTACGTTGTTATTGACAGTGAAGTTTGCCGTCGCACAAGTGTTGACCGGAATGTCTAGTTCGACAACTGGTTGGTTTCTCTCAGGAACGCAAGGGTATTCGGGGTTGAGGTATGTCGTCATCAACGCGTCTCGACTGGGATACAAAGGAGCCCCATGGTCGTTCTGGTCATCACCGGCCAGAGGGTGCTGGTCCAGCGCGCCGTGCGCAGAAGTTGAGATAGATACTAAAGCGAGTAGTATCCCGTGGGAGACCAAATATGATGGAGCCATCGTTGATCCTGCTCCGCGATGGAAAGTTGTCGAAGGCTTCGATGACCGTGGTTTCGAGGCGGCATGGGGTTGAAAAGAGGGGATTTTGAGGTCAGAACATCGGGTGATTCCTTGCTTTCTCGACAACCGCCAGGATGCGACAGTGCTGCCTGCACCAATTTAACCGACGACCATTCAGCTTCGCTAACACACCCCTTTGGGTGCCAAGCCTCTCTATGGTAATTAGCCGGATTACACCAATGCCCTGAAGCCAGCCGATAGGCTTCCTATACGGTCTTGAAGAAGACATGTACTTATCCGGCTTACCAGAAGGATCTGAAGAGTGATAACGATTCATTGGTAAGTTCTACTGTTGCTCCCCAGAGACCCAGGGGTCGATCGCCCAACATAGCCATGCAGATATGATACAACCACCCTAGATATCTCAAGCTTATTGGTCTGGAATTCCCTATTCACTGTAATTTCTCACAGTCCTAGCAAGGCTTAGTTATATATACGCATTGCTTTTGGTCCGATCAAAGACTATAGACTTGCATATCAGGACGCGCCTAGGAAGCTCCCTTGTGGGTACGTCCTTTCCCGGCGGCTCCCAGCCATCCTCGAGTCCAAACTCCAACAATCACTCCTTCGGAGTAATCCTCCTGACCAATGAATAATGTTAGCGATACCCTTTTCGAGCTTTCTGCTCACCGTCCTTGCGAGACCGTATTCCACCCTATCCAGCCACGGTACCTTCTGGACTTTCCCAATGAGGTGAATGTAGGTTCTATCTACTTAGTAGACAATGTCTGTGACATGGTCGAAGATGTTTCCTATGACGAAATGCATATAACTTTCATACCATTGATCAATATTCCTCTCCATGAGGGTGACTTTGGCATTAGGATATGCGGCGATTAAGTTATTGGCGAAAGCTATCGCAGGTGTGTCTGAGCTGACGGCGCCAAACGAATGGAGTAACTGGTCAAACTCGTTGCCAGCAAAGGGTGTGCGCTTGCCAAAAACTTGCGGTGAATTATCCTGCCGCATCTCGTTCTCTCCGCAGTGGGTGGTCATAAGATGAAAAAAGTGCCAGCAGGAATATCTAGTTTCTCTAATGCAGCAGACATAGCTGCATGGTGGGGAAATAAGAAGTATGCCAATTTTAGACCTCAATTATGGCAGATGGACTTACTTGCCGTGCCGATACGGTTAAAGCCCAAGTAGAGAACTTCTATGGGTACACGAAGTTCCGTACCTCGTGGAGACTCATAATTTATTGGTTGGAGGAGCTCTGGGTGTCGTTCTTTAACTGTTGTCATTGCTTATCTTGCAACTAGATTCAATACCTCTATAAGCAGTGAATTGTATTTCCTAGGTCTATTAAATACCAATCCAAGTCATCTCATTGTCGTACTAGCTAGTTGGATGGTTGTGCAGAAGCAGTTACATCATCACAAGCTCAGCTTCTGACCTGCCTCTCCAGGGACTGTCGAGGCAACCTTGCTTGAACCGAGAAGGGTGAACTTGTATGGTAGGCTGCCAGTGCTCAAAGTGCCCTTCAAGGCTGTGTTCTGGCTCTCTCCGCCGAGAATAACGTCCTCTGCGACAACATAACCCACATCATCGCTCGACTCACTGAAGATGGCTTTTTTCCCGACATTCTCAAAAACTGAGGACTGAATGAGTGCTTGCGCGCCCATGCGACTGTTGAGGCCGGTGTCCATAGTATTGTAATATTGGCTGGGAATCAAGTCAACGGAGTGAACAATGATGATGGTGCAAAGACGGAGAAAAAGAACTTACTTGAAGATATGGGCTGTACCGAATCGGAGAAGGGGACCGCGGCTTCGGACATTGTTGAAGTAGTTGTTCGCGTACGTCACATGGAGTTTGCCAGTGTCTTCAGCGGCGTTCTTATCCGAATGCCCAACCAGTGATCCCTTGGACTAGAATGAAACACGTCAGTGTCCTTGGTCTTCGATTGATCTCTGGACTTGGCTCCTTGGAAACGCTTACGTGGTCATGGAAATATGTGTTCGAAATCGTTACCCAATCCGCCGCATGCGATAGGTCAACGAGGCCATCATAGAAGTCTTTGTCGCCGTCTCTACTAGCAGAGAGATCACAATGATCAACCCAGACGTTGGTTGATTTCTGGATGGTGATGGCATCGCCATAATCGTGCTCAACCTTGGAAATCTTCATGTTGCGAACAATGACGTTCTTCTGCCCCAGGATTGTAAGACCAATGCCGGTAAGGGCTGCAGACCGTGGTTAATAGAGCACAAGTCAGGAGAAGGGAAACTGGACATACAGCTGCCTGTCTTGCCGATAATTGACTTATTGGAGCCGACTTGAACTTTGGCAGCGCCGGAGATACTACCCTGGACAAAGATAATCGAGGCTCCATCGGCAATAGCAGCCGCGGTCAATTCACTCAGAGTCGTGACAGTGACTTGGCTGCCACCTGTCCCTCCCTTTGTTCTAAATACTATATGTTAACTCTGGCCTATTGAATAAGTCACCAAAACAGAATCGGAACGTACCCGCCATTCTGCGTACAGTACCCAACTGTGCACGCATCAGTGGCCGCAGCTCTGGCGTGCAAAGACGAGCCTGGGGCCGCAATGGCCGCCGTTGCAAAGAGGAAGAGCGATGGTAGTCTCATGACGCCGGGTCTCGGAAGTGTGGGATGAAAGACGAAGGTCTTACTTTGTCCAAGCGCTATGCAAGTGGATGGTGGCCGCATCACATAAATACAAATTAGAGTCCCTGTAAGTAATGAAATCAAACCGTGAATCCTTACGCAGGCATGGGACATTCCCACATTAGGAGACACATTTTCCCCCGAATCGAGAGCCTGAGGTCATGGACATGTTTCAGCATCGGCTTGGGTGAAGGCGAGCTTCGGGGCGTCATTGGAGGAAAAAAGTCGGGGAAACATGCTCAGACCCAAAGAAAACAAATAAGATGATGGTCGTCGGGGTATTTATTATGGCTGAATGGGGTCTGGTGGTTACATCGTGCGGATAAGCTTCCTCCGAAACACCCATTCAGGATATCTCAATAATCGAATCACCAAGTACACTCAGAAACAAGCTGATAGGATGGGGGAATATACTCGAAACAATATCCACCAGCCACAACAGACTGTCACCATGCGAGCATGACTACTTCCCTGCTCGACCTGACGCAGCAGGCATAAGCATCATATATCAAGGTGAGCTCTGACGACTGAGATGCTCAGTCTACCCGTCGTGGCTCTCACCAAATTCAGAAAAGGAAGCAACCTCGCCAGTCCTGATTCTTGATACTCCTCCTGTCCACAACTTTCCTTGTATGGCATCCGACAGTCCACCCGACGTGTCCAGCGACAGCGCAAATGCCGTCAGGGTAGATTATATCATCAGGGCAATTATCCCAAGAATAAGAAGCGTCTGCCCACCTGCCAGCAGCCGCGTCGATCCAGCGACGGTGCAGGGGTTGGACTGCGAGTAGTTACCCTTGCTTCCAGTGTCATTACCATGGCACGAGGCATTGCCAATTCGCTTGATCAGCTGATTTCCTAGGCCCGTGATACTCTTTTCAAAGGCATGGTACTTTTTTGCCTTCCACAATGCTCCCTTGGCACCAGGGACCGCCTCGCTACCAGGGAAGGCAATATATAGGACGTCGTTTTCGTCGTGGCCGTTGTTGCCGTTCATTTCTTTGCCGTAGCAAGCTGTGGCAAGGGATATGGATACCTCGCCGACCATGGCTTCCTCGTCGTCATCGCCGTTCTCGTCACCCCAAATGCCGTAGATCTAAAGCTCAATGTCAGCGAATGAATGGAAAGCTGATACTCGTCAACATACCAGCTTGTTGCCACAAACAACAGCCATGACACTAAGAGGCTTGATACCATAGTCCTGAGGCCTGAAAGTGGGCCATCTGGGCTTCGTCCCCGTATTTCCAAAAACAACGTAAGGGTGGATATTCGCGTCGAGGTCCTTTTGACCCGTCTTGTATCCTTCGACGATATCCTGGAACGATGTAATGGACTGGGTATCACCAGAGCTTCCGCATCGACCATCATCGGCAGGGCTGCCTTGGATACCGTCGCAGTCGACATCCAGGTTGGCCAGACGGCTTTTATGGCCCTGGATGTAGATGACATTGTAGTCGTCTAAATGGTCACCACAGTAGGAGAAGTCTACATCAATCTTTAGTCACTGTACCGGAGGCCTCCCTGTGTCCCAACTTACTGCCGGAATCGCCGTCGGCACTATGGAAGCCACCCGCGAGTACATTGTTGCAGCTGCCCTGTGCTACAACGGCTTTGTAGAAGGTTCTGACGTTGGTTGGGATATCACGGGCGGATACCAAGGCAAGGAGGAGGGAGACGAGGAGCAGGTTTCGAAGGGCTGACATGGTGAGAATGGTGAGGATGCCATGAAAAAAGAAAACAAGGGAGATTTCAAGGGCCGACGTTGGATATCTGGAAGGTCTCCTCGGTTTGTCGGCCGGCGTCTGGGCTGTATGCAGCGATTCCGCGAAACGAGGGGATGTCGGCGACAGGGCTGACGGTGGAGTGGAGTGCGATGGACGAGAGACTCGGGAGTCAGGATTGACAGCCTTGCGAGGAGCGGACTCTGGCAGATCAGAAATCAGAAGAATTGGGGCGATGCTACAGGGCTGAGTCTGCCCTAAAAAGGACTGCCGAGGGGCGCAGCCGGCATGCTGCGTTGGCTTGACTTGGTGGCTTGGCGCTGTCTTGGGTCTCGGCCTCTGGTACGAAGCATGGGCAACTGGTCAACTGTTGGTCTATTTACAGGATGGAGATGAGAGTGCGTTGGCGGCATCATAGGGAGCATTGTCACCACGGCTTTCCTCTCCAGCACTAACAGTATTCGTGCCATAAGTATCAGCTAGGCTAATAAGACTTGGATACGATTCCCATCTCCTATCGCTCATTTCTGCGTCATTGGACATTGTGCCACCCCTCACCCACGAGACTACAGTACGCACTCCTTGCATGTCGACGGCTGATCACCAGTGGTCCAACTTGTGTCTTCAAGCCACCTTGGACGGGCTGGCCAGGCAAACGTCGCCAAGGACGGGTTTACGCCAAGTCCCCCAACAGGAAGCCAGGGTCTAGACCGTTGTGGCCACTGCCGCTTGCAGGCTCTGGGCGAGGCGTCAACGCTATGGCGGCTTCAAGCAATCAGCGCCCAGCTAGTTACAAAATCAAGAAGCAGGGGGGGTGGTTGGGTCGGTGTGAGATGGTAAATGTTCGTACATGGGCCATGGACATTGGGTAAAAGCAGTAATTAAACGCCATGTTGGGGGCGGGCTATTGCTGCATCTGCATCTGTGTGTACCCCGAGTTTGCTTGATTGAGAAGCGAGAATGCTACCAGTCCCTCGACGTTGACTACAGCTACATGTAAGCTATTTAATTGCCATCAAATTGCCATCAACTTCACTATAGCGAAATGGCTTTCTTCAAACGATCCTACCGCCGATAGCTCTACATCCGCCCCNNCCCCCCCCCCCCCCCCCCCCAGGCAGCCTGATCCTGAACGTCCTAGACTAGCTCCCAACGAGTGACATGCCGCAGGACGCCGGAGTGGCTGAACCAGAGACATGGGCGTTCAGCTTGCTTGTTCAGCTTGGCCCGCTAGCAAGTCAAGAGTCCAGAGCTCGAACTCTCGTCGTCCCTTGGGCTCTCTCCCGGATCTCGACAGGAATTACGCCCTCTCATGAATCATTATTGCTTTTAGCAGACAGGCTCCAAATCATCCCAACATGGCGAACCCCAACTCTGCGGCGGTTCAATACTTCGACCTCTCCTGTCCCGACGGCGGCACGTATTACATCTGCGAAAACAGCGACAACGAGTTCATAGGATGTTGCACCAGCAATCCCTGCGCCGACAGCAGCGGCATCTGTCCCGACGGCCACCTGCGGGCGTCCAGCTTCGACGCCGATACATATAATGACATGGAAGCACAGAGCTGCGATGATACCCGAGGCCGATCCGTCTGGTACGTCTGTCAGAGCAACGACCCGCCGTTTATAGGATGCTGTGACGAGAGCCCCTGCGCCGACGGTTGTCCCCGGAGCAAGCTGTTGCCGGCCGTGTTATCGCCACTTAAGAAGAACCGACAGGCGTTCCTAGACCCCGAGGGCGACTCGTCCAGCAAGACGGCCACTGCTACGAGTACGGCATCTGCTACGAGCTCGGCGAGCGGTGACGACAGCGGTGGACTGAGCACCGGGGCCATAGCCGGCATCGCTGCTGGAGCTGCTGCTCTCGGCGTACTCCTCTTGGTGCTCTTGATCTGGAGATGCTGGTGGCATCCGCGGAAGAGAAAGCAAAACGGCGAGCATTTTCACCCCGTCGCATCTCAGATACCCCAGGACGGTTCCCCAAGAGCCTTCAATCCAGACCAGTCGCCCGGAGGCTACTACCGACGTGAGTGTTTCTCCATTGCGTACCATGAGAGAGGCGCCGCGACTCACTTACTGTCTAGAATCTTTCTCTTCAGCTCCTGCTGTCAGCCCTCAATACCCTCCCGGGTTTCCCATGGACCAATACGACAAGCACTCGCCAGATCAAGCCGCATACGATCGACCCATCTCAATGGACAATTTCTCCCACGCCAGCCCAGCCCCTATTCAGGGCTACAGCCAGGCCTATTCGCCAATGCACATGATGCCCGTGCAGGAGATGGAGGGCGCGTATCCGCTTCCCCAAGAGCTCGCCACAGGACACTCTCAGGGCATATATCAAAGCCAGAACCAAACCCCAGTTATGCACCAGACCACGCCCTAAAACCAGCAGCGAATTGCCCCCTGGTTGAGTAAGAGATGGGACACGGCGTGCAGCAAATAATGATCTACGAGTGTGGCAGTGTGAAGTTGCAATCAACGTTGCCGGCCAGCGTGCCACTTGATATCAGGAGCAATGGCGTTCTGGGAAGCAAAATGGCCAAATGCGACCGTTAGACAATTAATCGAAATGTTTAAAGTCACTATTCATTCCTACAACGCATATGCTTATATGCTTACTTGTCAACTATTCATGCAGCTTCTTCCTCCTCTGCCGCAAATGCAGGGTAGTTACTCATCGATGGCCCTCAGCCCGGAGTTTGAAAAGGGCTACTACCCGCCATGTGTTACCCCATCACTGGGAACTATGATTAAGTGCATACCACGTTCACCGTACTTATACTTCTAGAGTATGTAGATCCTGTGACGGAAGAGCCCATTCTGTAGAGACTAGAATTGCAGTGCAGAGGAAGCATGACCCCTGGTTCGAGATGCTGTAGAGTATCTGGTGGCCAGCGTGAAAGTTTTCTACTCTCCTTGGTGGCGGCTGTCTCATGATGAACCAAATCTTTGTCATTTATGATTTCCATTGCGCTGGATCATCATCGTCGGGATTGCGGTTACGTCGAGCTCGTTGGGCGTCAAGGAGAAGGCGAGTGGAGCGCTCAAAGTCGACTCGAGAAGCTAGGGCATATAGCCTGTCGATGATGTTCGTGGACAGATATGTTTCACTACCAAAGAAGTCAATCAGTTCATCCTTGGTGATACCCCAGGTTGTGGTGATGACGCTCAGGCGATGGTTCAAGCCTCGACGCTTGTCTCGAGGCGCTGACTGAGATTCGGCTGCACGCTGCAAGGTTCTGATGATGGCTTTGATGTAAGGGGGAATGGAGGCGGGGCCACGTGATCACACTATGCTTTCCGTGAGAGGCCGTTTCCATGAATCGGACAAGAAATGATGAAGACGTTTGCCTTGAACCATTTCCAACCTTGAAATGTCTGCTCACTTGTACGCGGCACACATTCGACCCAACGGGGCAATTCAGAGGATTCTCGAGTCTTCAGGGATGGACTGCCTTGCAGATTCACTATTTAGCAGGCGGCTACTTCTCTGCTAACCAATAGTTTGACAACTTCCTCTCTCTAATCCACCCTCTAACTATCCTCCATGATCAATCGAATACTGACCGGTTGCTTGCCTCCACCCATGACCAGCAATATTGAAACCGGCTTCCAGACGGCTATTGACGCAGGCAAGATCAACGGCGCCGTCATCTGTGCCACCGACGCCGACGGTGGATTCGTCTACGACAAGGCCATTGGGGAACGCACCCTGCTGTCGGCGCCGTCCAGGCCACGCTACCACTCGACGGCGAGGTCGTGGCGGAGCTGAAGCAGACTTTCCGCCGTGATATTTACCGCAAGCACGCCGCATGGAAGGAGCAGCAGCGGACATCGTAATGGTGAAAGAGAAAGCGTGCAAAATGCCCTGAAGTGATTTCCTCTGTTTTGTCACAGGCTTCTTCCTCTTCTTCCATCCCGCAAGTGAGCTTGAATGTTTATTCATTCCATAATTATAGACGGTATCTGAACCCCGACATGTTCCAGTCCGTCACATCCTCGTAATCCTCCGGACGCAGCTCGACTCGATCAACCACATCGCCCAGGTCAGTTCGGCCAACTCTGGCATCGTCAGCATCTACCTTGCCTCCGCCGACAGCACCGGAACTGCTGGCTGAACCCTCAAAGCCCTCTTCCTTGGCGCGCTTGTAGTTCATCCACTGCAGGTAGCCACGCAGGGCCATGGCCAGCACGGCAACCAAGGCGTAGCATATGATGATGGTCTTGAAGGCCGTCTTGTAAGTCGGCTCCTCGGACGCCTTGAAGAAATGGGGGCCGGCAATGTTGCCCGCGCAGTAGGCGATGAAGAGCAGCGCCGACATGGTCATCTTCTTGGTCACGCCGCGGCAGTTTGCTTGCACCAGCGACAGCGCCAGAGGCATCACGGCCGGGCCGGTGCAGAGGAGGAAGTAGGCGAACAAGTGCACGCCATGCGCGGGAATGTCCTCGCGGGAGTAGATGACGGCAGACCCGACGATGCACGGCATCACCACACAAACGATAAGGATACAGTTCATCTTGGGGAATCGCCCGGCGAGCCAACCGGTGCCAAAGATGACCAACGCAGCGAGGACCGAGTATGGGATGTTGATGAGCGTCGACTGCAGACTGGTGAAGTTGAATGATTTGATGACAATGTTGGCGAAGTTCTGGGTGCCGCTGTTGGGGATGCTCTGCACAAGTTCGATGCCAAAGACTAGCCACGTTTTGGGGTCAATCAAGGCTTCCTAAGTTCTTAGTTAGTGTATGCTAATACCATACGACGTCGTTACCGGCGCGATGGATAGCATCGCTCACCTTGAACTGGTCCCACCGCCAATGTGACTCCTCGGTGCGGCCGGTGCCAGCAATCACTACGCGATCACCGGCAAACTGCCTCTCCTCGGGCGAGAGAAAACGCGCCGAGGAGATGGTGTTGGGGAGAAAGTACCAAATAACAGCGGTCCATAGGAACGTGAGGACTCCAAGGATGATATACATCCACCTCCACGCGCCGACATGATCATCAATATGCCCAACACCAAACGCCAAAAGACTGGCGACTAGACCGCCGATGGAGTTTCCAGCGAACCAGATGCCCGTCCTCGTCGGCATTTCATCACGTGTGTACCACGTCGACGTGAGAAACATGAACGTGGGTGTGATGGTTGCCTCCGCCATGCCAAGCAAGAAACGCACCGTCAACAGGCCGCCATAGTTGGAGCAGGCTGCCGTGAGAGCGACGACGACGCCCCAGAAGCCGGTGTTTGCTGTCATGTATGAGGCCACTGGGAGTCGGGCAATGAGAAGCGAAGTTGGATACGTCCAGGCGAAGTAGCCAAAGTAGAAGATGCTGGAGACCCAACTGTAGTCCTGGCCTTGGAGTTTCTAACATTTCGGCTAGTTAGTAGGGAATGTACTCCGTTTCGCATGAAAGAAAAAAGAAGAGAAAAAAATGAAACTCACGGTGTCTTCTCGCAGGCCAAACACTGAAGCGCTTGACAGGATAGTCTTATCCATGAAATTGAACATGTAGGTGACGAATAGCACAGGGATAAGGTTGCGGTCAATCTTCCTCAGCACACGCTTGGCCATGTCGTTGTCAGCATCATGGGAATGGTCCCGTGGCTGGGTCTCGAGTTGAGGCCCCGATTGGCCCTTGGACACCATATCTTTGTCGGCGCTGGTGACAAGCTTCTGGTGGTGAGGCTTTCCAGGTTGAGGTCGTTGCTTCTTTTTATTTTAAGATTCTTTATCTTTACTAGTCTATAGTCTAGTATGCCCTCCGTTTCGGGGAATGTTCTGACACCCGATCTTTACCCATTTTCTATCTGGTATCTAAGACGTTACGGTCAGTCACAGCGATTGCGGGGATTACAGCGGGGGAGACCAATACCGGACGAACCAAGAAGGCTTGCAGCTTGTAGATCGCACCACTTCTTATCTTGTCTTGCTCTTGCAATCGGCCCGACCCCTGAAGAGACGTAATGATTGGATCGTGTTGTGGTGGCAGTGGGACCAGGCTTTGTCTGATAGGATCATCGATAACTAACTAGACGAGTTTGTACGAGGGACGAACAATAGTAAAGGACGCCGCGAGGCAAGCGAATAATGGAGTAGACCATTTCACAGCTTGGGGAATCGGAATCCCTGGTGTGATCGCTTTTCACTTCTTCTTCTGTCCGGTCTATCAAGTATGCCGATTCAATAATAATAGAGACTGTTATTGACTATGGGTTAGCATGGGTGTGTACCAAGTTACCTTCCTCCTCTTGTACCGAAGGTAGGCGCCGGCCTGTTCAGTGCAAATCAACTACCCTACCTGGTGATGGTGAGTACATGGGATATGGGATATGTAGTCTGATGGGCAAGGACGAAGTTATGAGCCTGATGCGTTGTGTCATCAAGGGTAAGTTGGTAAATGGTGTAAAAACCCTGTTCTCTGATTACAAACTGAGCAGTCTGCGTTGACCTCAGGGCTGCTCCTTTCAAGTGCATCTTTGCAAGACGGCAACGCCTGTTCCTTCCTCCATCTCCTCGGCGATGTTTGGAGGTTTGGAGGTTTGGAGCCTTGATTGTCCGTAAAGCTGAGTTGAGCCATCTCTGCTCTGATCAAGATAACAACCTGGTCATCTGCTAGCCGTGAATGGGTTAGC
Organism: Neonectria hederae; assembly: GCA_003385265.1. NCBI lineage: Eukaryota > Fungi > Ascomycota > Sordariomycetes > Hypocreales > Nectriaceae > Neonectria > Neonectria hederae. The sequence continues at coordinate 36,809 of QGQB01000160.1, read as the reverse complement.
CAAGGAGGCTTCTTGATGGGAGTTCCTAGGCACTTGTCCTTGCTGCGTACAAACATGAAGGCTTTCGCATGATCCAAGAGCAGCGACCAAGTTGTGTACCAAATCTCTATCTACAGATTGTGAATATAGGTCAAGCATGTAGGTCATTACAAAGCCTTCTGCGTCATAAATCAAAGAAAATGTTTGTTCCCCGAGAATTTGTGCGCCATTGTTCACCCCTGTTTTCAATGGGACAAGACCGGCGCGTCCAGCCAACTCATCCATGTCGTGCCAACGGGCAAAAAGAATATCCGTCATAATTTACATGACTCAGTATTGGCTTATTCAAGATCGGACTGGCCTCACCTCTCATAATTCGAGCAAGCTCGACGAATCACGAAAGAGGGGCGATTCGGGAGGGTCCGTCGGATCCCTGTCAAGGGATATCCACGGCCTGGACTTCCGGCGGCCCAGGGCGGCACAGTAAAAATCTCATGATGATCTAACTACATTCAACTTCAAAACTCGCGGGTGACATTGCCGGCTGCCAAGACCCGACCAAGGCTTGTGGAGAAAGGTCACACCCGTCTGTGGCCGCAACGGGTACCACAGGTCCCGTCACGACCTGACAACGATTTATCAACAGGCCAAGTATTCTTGAGCCGGTTTAAAGCGTGCTAGGTTTTCTTCTATACCTAGTCCCAACTCAATCATAGTCTAGTGCACCAGACCATTATACCTTGTAGATTGATGGGAGAAATAACCACGATTAGATGAGGACAGTGTCTTTGATTGTGACTCACTACTCGGCTTCAAGGAGTGACGTCCTTGAAGTCCAGCAGAGACTGACTAGTAGCTAGATCTGGCTTGTATCGGTTGATGTCGTAACTAGTTAACTTCTATCAGTCTGTCAAGAACCCTAAGGGCTGACGACAATGGATGCTTCTGCATTGGAATTAAGTCTCATCGACTGACGTATCAAGTTACTTGAGTTGGAATTACCTTCCGGTTCCAGCAGTAGACAACGCTGTCCTATTTCGTGAGTGACGTCAAACCTAAGAGTGACTTGTCTATCGCTCACAAAATGTCGCGATGAGGCTGGTCGAGATCACACAGGTCGATAAAGCCCCCATGGGAAAGGAAAGGGAAAACGGTTACTCCAAGCATGCGCACACCTGTGACAAAGTTCCGTTATCACTGTCACCTTGTCATGGGCTTTTCCATGAGTCGTGCTGTCTGCGCCGTAAGATTTCTCTACTGAGACTATGATCTCCCTTTCTCTTTGGTCATCATGCGTCGAAACTGGAGGGAAAGAGATAGCCATTGGCCAATAGAATGGGCATGATTGGTAATCTACTGCCCAAGGAGAGACATGTTACAACCCAAATGACGTGACTCGCTCCCTGGCATCAAGCTGTGGTCCGTTGAATTGACTGCAAAATGCCGATTGCTCAGTCTTGGAACAACCACACCCCCCGCGATCAAGGATCCCTACCTTTATTACGCAACGAGGCGTGGGGAAACTTGTAGTTGATCGAACCTTGTTTTGAGAAGGGCAATATCCTGAGCTCTAATGTCCACGTGTACATATGTGTTACTGAAGCTCGGCCCGGCCCGACCACGCGCATTTCCATCTGATATCTCAAGTGTTTGCTTTCCTTGGGGTATTGCGAACAAGGATAACTGATCCCTGTACAGGTAATTATACAACGGTGCACCGATTTGGTCGTGACTCTTTTCGCTGTTCAGGATTGTGTCCTAGGGAGGCGAGTGGGTCGTAGGATATCTACACTCTTGGCATTGAATAGAACTCATATTAATTCACGTGAATCACACAACGAAGTACACGTAGCCTCGGTTTGTTTTCAGAGACGAGTTATTATGTGCTGAGCTGTTGAGAACATCTCCTGACAACTTATGCAACTCCTTCTGACCTACATCCTGCCGCCGATAGGCACCTGTTCCACCATTGGTCATGTATGATCAAGAAAAACCGACTGCATTCCGCATCTGGTTGAGTGCACTCGCTGGCTGAACGCTATTTAAAATGGAGTTGTATGGAAATCCATTGGTTGGGGACTTGATCTACAGAATCCAAAACCAAGGCCCAGGGTTTTCAGGGGTTGGTTCCCATTGGCCCAGCGTAAAGCCCTGCACGTTACATTCTCTTACCTCTTTCCGTTCTTAGACATGCGCACTCGACAGATGCAGACACGGCATCTCCCATCTGACTTACCGTCTCTAAGAGTGACACAGTGTGACATCCTTGTCATCAAACGGCACCACGACGCACTTCATAGTCTTAGAAGCACGGAGGTGTCACATAGGGACCTGGACCTAGCCATCTTCCCAGTGGTTGCTATACTCTTCACGGTCCTCTTTCTTGCCACCATTTTTTTTCAAAGTTGGTTTGTCCCTTCGAAAATGTTGTGCAGGAATTCATCACTAGCTAAAGGTTCCCTTGCCAGTAATCCCCAATAGAGCAGGATGGCTTCAACTAAGTTAAAATAAGAGAACTTGGGGCTTTAGAAAATGTCCTCACCCCAGCGGCCAAGGAAATGAGAGGGCTAGATAGATGCTTGCAAATGTGGTACAGTGTCAGCCGGCAAACTACAGTTTCAAAATCAAAGACGCCAGACAGTGGTCAATCGCTCTGCAGGCGTGTCATGCTACTGCCACAGGGCGCTGCGTAGACGTGGCGAAATACTTATCACATCCCTTACTGAATTGTCGATAGGACACAGCAACTGTCGACAGAAAAGGAATATACAGGAGCCTGAGCTTCGGGCGACAATGCTCCGTGACGAGCCGAACATCTAGAGCTCGCTCTATGGTAAAACTAACCCCGGGGACGAACTCTAAATTATTTTCAATGATACGATACATCGGACCTACGGCTACTCGCGTACATCTTTCATGCAACCTACCTACTTTTGCCACGCACTAGCAGGGGCTCGCAAGTATCATAGTGGCTGCACCGGAATAATCCACGATCAAGATGATGCAAGTTGGACCGTCGAGGCTAGAAGTTCGACATATGATATAGCAAGTCTACAAGCTCTCTCCGGCCACCTCGTTACGAGAGAGCTACTTCAAGTGTTCACAGGAAAAACCAAGCAGGCATCCTGCACCAAACCTCTAGGGACAGGGGGAACAAAAGCCAAATATACCTGAGTAACAATAGAGATAGCACCTAATACCAGCCGAGTTCCTGGACCGAATTTACAACAGTAGACGTGACAGAGTCCAAAATGAATCCGTCCTGATAGTTGGAAAGGACAATGAAATCCGCCTTGTTCTATTCAACCTGGAGATGGTTGTATTGCGGGGAAAGTCCTGGTCAACGGGATGCAAAGGCTGCTTCCCCGTCAGTGAAGATCCGTATTAAATAAGGGTCTTGTCTTTTCGAGTTGATTGATGATAGCCAACGGAGTATGACGTACTTCTCAGTCGGCGATAAGTACGATCCTTGCCATAAGTAAGGCCATCTTTCGCTTTGTGGTAGTTATTGTGGATGTGGGTTTAGCAGGGAAAATTGTGAAACTGTAGCTTTCACCTTGATCTCCTAAGTGTTCTGGTGTAGGCCTGGACGTCTGGGCCGGGGTTGCATTCGGCATTTCGGAAAACCTCAAAATGCTCTGGTTCAAGGAATAACAGGTATACAGCCTTGGATAAGTATGGTAGAATCCATTCTTTGAATGCCTTATCGTACGATTACAGGGGCGTAGAAACTCTGAGTACGGGTTTTGTCGGCCTGGGAATGGATTTCTGGAGAGAGGAGCGGGCATTCTTGCTTCTGTTCAAGTGAGAGGCAACTACACTGGGCAGTTCAACGTGAGAATCCATTCCGTAAATTATTACAGTTGGTCTGAATTTCCAACATTTATCGTCAGTGGAAAATTAGAGTCATTCACTGTTTCAGTAGTGCCAAGGGTACGAGTCAGACGATGATCTTTGTGCTCTGTCGACGAGGAAGTAATCACAGCCGACAACTAGCAGTCTACCAAGGCTTGAAGACTCGCGATCCTAGAAAATGTGGGTGTCGTACGATCAGCACTCCGGAGAAGGTTGCTTCATGCAACTATCGTTCCATGTTATCTTTCGCCAGGCCTCAAGGGTGGCGACAAGTCATCGGCAAGTGATAGTTCGACGCTCAAGCATCTTGATACGACTTCGTCAAGGCAAGAGGAGAGACTCAGTTCAACCAAAATAGTCACATGCATACTTTGAACGAAAACAGGATTCTTGAACGGACACGCGAGTATAAAACACCTAGCATCCGACCTTCCAAGCCCCGAAATCTAAAAGAACCACCACGTTCAACGCATACAAAGCTATCACTATACTCAGTCTTCAAAAACATCTTTTGCCCCAAAGCCTCATCTTCCATCGTCGTCTGACCAGAAAATCCCATCTCCCTCACACTCTTCAACTTTCATCATCTCGCAAATATGCCTGCTCTCACCTCTCAGCAATCTTCTCAAGGCACCCAGAATGCCAGTGGCATTCCTCCTGGCTACCGCGCCCATGTCGGAAACCTCCAGACCTTTGTCCTGCCTAACCAGGTCACAGGCACAGAAAAAGACAAGGAGCTCGGCAAGGCCATTATTGCGGCCTGGCAGAAGGACGGCATACTTCAAATCACCATGAACTCCCAGCAGCAAGGCTTGTACAAAGCTGCCAATGAAGCCAGCAAGCGCTTCTTTGGGAAGCCGTACTCGTAGAAGGCTGCTTGTGTTGATAGCCAGAGCTATGCAGGCTACATTGCCAGCGGCGAGGAGCTCACCGATGGTATAGCGGACTACAGTGAAATATTTACCGTCACCAAGGACCTCGAGCTTGATGAGCCTCGAGTCCTCGAGAAGTGGCCATGCCATGGCCGCTGTCCTTGGCCCGACGCTCAGTTGAGAAACCCCATGGAGCAGTACATGAACAGTCTTGGTAAAAGTGGCGAGACGCTTCTCGGGCTGACTGAGCTGGGTCTTGGTGTACCTCGGGGGTCTTTGACGAATCTTACCCAAGATGGATGGCACCACATGCGAATTCTTCGGTAGGTGGTTAGAAGCCCTACAGGAATCGGATTGCTAATCCCTGTGACACTAGGTTCCCTGCCACAAACGATACAAACGGGAAGGGCAAGAATGGCCGTGGAATCGGCTCTCATACGGACTACGGGCTACTGGTTCTGGCGGCTGCTGACGAAGTTGGTGGTGGGTGACTTTACCCTTTGAAGCCCTTTACCGTCTTGATGGAGTAGCTGACACGCCTCATATAGCTCTGCTCATCCGTCCTCCTAGCAAGAACGAGGATTTTGCCAACTGGAAGCAGAGCGCTGCTGGCTTCAAGGAGGACGACGAAGGATGGGTGTTTGTCCCTCCGGCGGACAACGTCTTCACCGTCTTTCCAGGTAGGTCTCCCATTTGACAATTCTTGAGCTATGATTCTAATTTGCCATAATACGCACAGGCGACATGATGCAGTACCTGACCAACTCTGTTCTCCCCTCCACCCCGCAAAAAGTTGGCCTCAATACCAAGGAGAGGTTTGCCTTTGCCTACTTTCACGAACCAAGCTTCCAGGCTGTTATAAAGCCACTGCCGGGCCATGACGCTGGCCAAGAGCCTAAGGAAGGAGTGCATTATGGAAAGCACTTTACTGACATGTTCATGAGAAACTATCCAGAGCGCATCACTACCAAGAGACTGACGGATGAAGGTCGATATGAACTGCTGGAGAAGGAGAGCCTTCGAACCATGCACGTCTGAGACACTGGCACAGTGGATCAGAACGGAAGCGCGAATCATACAATTGATGAGGATGGGGGTCTTTTTCGGATCATTATTAACAGTCTTTACGGTTCTAGGGATATGAGTTTGTTGGATTGATGGGTCGATGCCTCGGTTATCTATTCAAGGCTCGACATAGTAAGACGGATCCGCTCCTTTCACTATAAGTCTCGCGGTTTAAACTCAGAGACACGTCCTCTCATTTGATTTTTCATTCTTTAACTTAAGCTCGATAAAGCCACATACTACATAGTAATACGATTTGTAGTATGTTACTTGGACGGTCCTTACCAAATGTGACATTGCTTTTGCCCTTTCAATGCTTCTACTAATCGAAGAGGACAAGAAGTTCTTGAATGACCTCAGGGAATGAAACAAGAAGAGGAAAACCTCTGTTGTGGTACTGGCATTCCCACTAGGCTAATACACGAATAAGACAGTCTAGAAACCGGCCCGTTTGTTGTCTAGCATGCTACAACTACGTGTTTCTTTGTCTCGGGCTCACAAACATTGGCTCTGCGGTGGCAGGCAGGTCATTATGAAATTCGAGGGAAGCCCGGCTGATGAGATCTTCCACAACGGACCTAGTGATTTGAAATGTTTGACCAGTAATCTGATTTGACGTGCCGAACGAAAGGTTTATCAGTGATGAGCACGTAAACATTACCTACACTGCTAGGTCCCAATCCGGTGAGGGAATTTGTCAATCGGTCAATTAGTCACTGAGGAGCCAACTTGGCGATGTATGAATTAACCAAAGACAGGATTTCTCGAGACTGTTTCCATTTTCTGACTAGATATTTTGATCACGCGATCGATTCCACCCCATGTACTCAACTTACCCGGTGACTGACGTTGAATTACTGCGACAACACCGACAATATTTCAACGATGAACATGGCCCAAGTAAATCCTTCATAGTTGTAAGATGATGAAGAGTCTCCCTAAATGACTGATTCGCGACTGAGGGTAGGGAGTTCCCGGTATTTACCCATTCACCGCTCGGACAAAGTGTCTCACTCTCAAGACTCGTATGCCAAGCCAATTATTTAAAGACAAAACATTTCTCCGACATGGATCGTTATCAACCCACAAATCCCCTACGAAGATAAAGAAACGCGACCGTGGGCCCCAAAACAATTCAACTGCAGAAAACCACCATACAGAAGGCTATGGCGTCGGACCAGGACGGCATACTCTCGCACCTCGCAGAACAGCATGCAACCGCGAGACGATACCTAAACGACGGAGATGTCGAAAAAGCCATTGCTGCACTGGAGGCTGTGTGGAAGCATTCCATGATGGAAAAATATCCTCACGTGCTGGAGTTACAGTACGATCTTGCGGAAGCATACAAGGAGGTTGGACAACTGAAGCAGGCAATTACTCACCTGGAGTCCGTGGTAGCCGCCGAGGAGACATTGCCAGAGAAAAGTACCAACCGGTTAGCGTCCCGGTTTGCACTCACCCAAGCATACCAGGAAGACGGACAGTTCGAAAAGGCGATTACCATGCTGAGAGAAGTCGTGGCAGCTGAGGCGACGCTGCCACCATCCCACCCGACTCGACTGGCGACTCTAGAGCAACTCGCATTCGCATACAAAGCCACGGGGAAGACTACGGAAGCAGTTGTCCTGCTTGAACAAGTAGCAGCAGCTCGGAAGACCTTGCCAGAAGACGACTCCTCCCGACTAGCATCCGAGATGTTGCTCGCTTCGATGTACCGACAACACGGGCACTTAGGGAAAGCTATCGAGCTCCTGAAGCATGTGGTCGCTGTTAAGGACACAAGAGTACCCGAGGACCCCTCCGTCATGGAGACCAGACAGGCACTGGCTTTGACATACCAACAAAACGGCCAGCTGGAGGAGGCGATTGACATTCAAAGAAACTTGGTAGCGAAGAAGGAGACGATACTACCCGGAAATCATCTTTCTGTTCTATTCTCCCAGCAGCAGCTGGCAATCATGTACGGTGATAACGGCCGGTTGGAGGAGGCTGTAGCACTGCTCAAGTACGTGGTAGCGGCACAGGAGACGACGCTACGCAACGATCACCCGTCCCTATTGCTGTCCCGACAAGCACTGCTCAAGTTTGACAATGGGGTTTGAAATAAATAAATAAAAGAACTACGTCTGACTGTCGTTCCTGGACGAAATCCTATCTCGCCCGTCTGCCACGCTCCCAAGTTCCTTGGATTCCTTTGGTGGGCCGACAAATGCTCCGACTGCAAGTTGTACTTGGATCAGCAGTAAACGCGTTAGATCATCGTTATTGTCCCCGAAAAACAGCATTCCCATACCGTCGTCTGGTCATACACGGCGGTCGGAGGAGGCACAGAAGCGGAGAGATCTGCGGTTGCTCCGAACCAGACCCAAGCCCAAGGATGCAGCATCACGTAAATCAAAGAGAAAGCGACAGGCAGATAAATTTCCTACAGACGTTTATCATACACTATAACAGGCGTTTAAAAGCGCTAAATGTCCTCCTGTAATCACTACACTCAGACCCAGGACTACGTCGATATATTGTAATGTCCTGTCATCTTGAGTGGGGTCGAGACTTTCCGTGGTACTGCGTATACTCAATCACATCACGCCGAATCGCTGCCGTCCGTATTATATCCACATGCGTTACTGTTACGCTCTAATGACAGCATCAAATGATGGAACAGCCCGTCCAGTATGGCGAGGATGCTGACGGGATCGATCGTCACTTTGGCGTGAACTATCTTGGGCAGTACTACGCCACGAACCAACTTTGGCCGCTGATCAGAAAAACGAGTACTATGTCTGGCGTCCTCGCTCCGAGAGTTGTCACTCTGTCAAGCGAGGTTCACAGAGCAGCTCCATCTGACGTGCGATTCGAAAGCTTGGATGAGATCAACGATTCCGAGTTGGACCCGACGAAGCTGTATGGTAGATCGAAACTGGCCTAGATTCTGTTTACAAAATTCGGTCTTGTCAAGAGAGTCATCAAACCCTCTAGTGATTCTATCTTCGCACTTTCGGTTCATCCCGGAACGGTGAGTTGAAGCCTTTATACAATGGTTCCGCCTACGCACACTGATAGATGTTTCTCAGGTGAACACGAGCATGCAGCAGCAATGGAAAGATGCGTATCCGGGAGTTACTGGCAAGTTGATATCGTGGGCCATGACATCCGTGGGACGTGACCCCGAGCAAGGGTCTTATGTCGCCCTTTGGGCTTTGACTGCGGACGAGATTTCCGAGAAGAATCAGAATGGCTACTACTATACGGATCCTGGAAAGGAGGGCAAGGAGAGCTCGCAGGCGTCTGATGCTGATCTGGGTGCGGCTCTGTGGAAATTGTCGGAGAAGATTGTGAAGGAGAAGCTTGGTGATGACGCGCTCATTGAGTGGTCTACTCTGTGAAAGCGGGATGCACGTTTGTATCAAGTTTTCATGTGCAGGTAGTAACAGACTAAAGGGATTCGTGTAACTGTATGCACTAAGTCAGGTACCTTCTTATGGACCTAACAATTATCGGTGCTAGAGATATTTCGAGCAGTAGAGCACTCAGCTTTGCTCACGATTGTTACGCGAAGACGGTAAATCCATGGACGTATGCAAGAGCAGGCGGACATAGAATACGTTTAGATAAACTCGATGACATCTTTGATTGCGAAATTTCGATTGCTGAATGATTGCTATATATGACACCTTGAAGGTCTTCCATGACGAGTCGACTATACGCCTCTACGTGTCATTGATAGTGCAACAAACGGTTAGAAAGTTCGGGTAAGCAGCTTTAAATACCAGTCGTCCCTGTAAAATCATGAAATGTAATGAATATTGCTCCTCAGTGTCAAGGCCCCCAGTTTCCAAAATGGCATCAGGATCATTGCTCCGAGCTGCGGGATTACTTGCACTTATCAGTAACGTTGATGCCGTGCCTGTCGTGTCTCGGGCTCAGACCACGATCTCTTCAACACCAACGCTCATACCGTCGGTAGTGCCCCATACCGATGTTACCTCGCATGGGCCTTTTACTGGTCCTCCGGCCACAACTACCGGTGCTCTCTCAACTTCGGTTCTGAGCCCTTTCATCCCGGCCCTCGCACCTGCGTCAGATGCGTTCGATTATCCGGCTGATGGCGAGCTTCACGGAGACCAGCCCGCGCCATTCACGCCCAGCGGCGGCGTCGGTACGAATGGTTCGGCTCCGGTGTATCGAGTGCAGAGCGATTTTGACTACCAATCTCTCGCCTTGGCTCTCTACCAAGAATGGATCGAGTACGATCTCTTTCACTGGGGCTTGGAAACGTTCAGCATGGAGGAGTTTGAGGCCTATGGAATCAACGCCGAGGATCGATATCTTATCCAGTACATGGCTGACCAGGAGGTTGGCCATGCCACTGTTATAACGAACATGCTCGGGCCGCAGGCGCCAAAACAATGCACATACAACTATCCGGTTTCCAACGTGCGGGAGTACATCGACTTCAACCAGAAGCTCACACGTTGGGGCGAGTCAGGCGTATATGGATTCTTGCCACATCTCAATTCTGGTCCCGCCGCACAGCTTCTTCTTCAGAGCATTACCATTGAGGCTCGGCAGCAGTTGATCTTCCGCCAGTTCGGTGGGCAGTTTCCTATGCCCGAATGGCATACACCTGGCATCCCTCAGAGCTGGGCGTGGACACTATTGGCTCCATACATTTCGAGCTGTCCGTACAATCAGACCCGTCTTGTCTGGCAGAATTTCCCGGCATTGCACATACTCAATCAACCCAACCCCGCCCGTATCAACGGTTCTGATGTCTGGAACGAGACTACGGGGGGCTCGAGTAGTAGCAATACACTATCCACCGCAGATGTTCCCTCTTCAGAGCTCTGCGTCAACGCTACCGACCAGACGCTGGATTGCAGCGCCGCCATCAGCCAAAACCGCAGCATCCCTCTCTCGTACCCAGGCCGTCAAGTCTTCCTGCAGTGGGACAGTCCTGGACAACTAGTCGGTCCGAACAACAGCTACGTTACATCCACCAACGTCATTGAGCCAAAGTTCGCAGCGTGGGTCTCTCAGTTGAACGTCACGTATTCGCCGTTGTTAAACGTGAGTTTGGAGGGAAGGACTGCCTACACTATCCAGCCGAATGTATCCACTTGGGGAGGTGATCCGGCGGTAAACGGGACTATGTTTCTGGCCTTGACAGATGTAGACCTGTACGTAACGCCGTACAACTTGACGCAGATTAACCCACATGTTGGGGCGCTTGCGGTGTATCAGGCTGGTTAGGTATGGTAATTTATGTACAAAAACACAGACACTTGTCTTCCCGGTACATCTGCACTGTAGATAGCTTTGAAGATAAGACATCTTTGAAGTGAAAGTTAATAAGTTTCTCAATTTTCTGGTGTTCCTAAATGACACGAAACATATTAGACTTGACTCCCCTCTTTAGTCCCACAGCTTTACCATCTTCATATTCAACCCCAGCGCCACCCCCTTCCCCCGATAACATTTCCAGCTTCTCGCGAAGCTCCTCATCCAGCTCGGTGCTTGTTTTTTTACGTTTGGTGATAGATGTGTCGGTGCCGAACTTGCCTATATATTCGCAGACAAAGGACACGACTTGATTCTTGTCGGTCGAGATGACGGACAACTCCAGGCTGTCAAAAACAACGTCGAAGTGAAAGGTGGGCCGTCTGCCCATACCATCACTTTGGACTTGCCTGTCCCTGGTGCCGCTGAGAGTCTTTTCAACCAGGTCAAGAAAGCAGGGTATACGGTAGACGTTCTTATTAATAATGCTGGACTTGGGGGCTCGGGGGAAACTCTAGAGCAGCCCATCGAATTGGCCGAGCGCATGATCACTTTGAATTGCATTTCACTTGTTCAGCTCACACAACTATTTGGAAGTAACATGGCCAAGAGGAGACGCGGGTGGATCTTGCAAGTATCCAGTGTTGGTGGTGAGATCCCCCGGAGATACTGTCAACCGACGAAACTAGGTGCTAATCGTTGCAGGTTGGATCGCCACCCCTCATCAGAACCTCTATCACGCTACCAAGCACTTTGTGCGTGCCTTTTCCGAAGCCCTCTCCATTGAACTTCGTGCCTATCCCGGGGTGGTCAACACACAACTCATGCCTGGGCCCACGCACACCCAGTACGTGACGCGAGCACACGCTCAGGAGACGGTTATGATGGCAGCTTCTGGTGCCATGGAGGACCCCCGGGCTGTTGCTATGGCTGGATATAAAGGATTATGCAACGGCAAGCGAATGGTCTTCAGCAGTTGGAATGCCGCCTTGACGTCTTTAATGTTACACTTGGCACCACGCAGCGTACATCTCACCGTCGCCAGTATCATGCGGCAGCTTCACCGTCTACGGATTATTCAATTGCACTAAGCCAGCCTAGGTACCGGTAAGGGGAAAACAGGCTTGTCGAAGCTCACCGAGAAAACTAATGCAGCGCCGAAGGGTCGTTCCCTAGTCCAGTTTATCCTCCTAAAGACCCGTCATATCAACCTTCGTGGTCGGCAATGCGGCCACTGATGCACCTTCAAAAGAGGGGCAGTGCCACAGTGGCGCATGGCGGAGGTTAATGGAGCTGTTGTTCCGGGATGACGAATGCACAATGACCGCTAGTTGATGTCATAGTCTCATCGACAAACATTGCCATGACGCACTACACTTACAGACCAGAAACCTTGTCTCTGTCATTTGGACAAAAACAAAAGGCAACGATTTTCTCAGTCAGGATGTGGCTCAACTCCTTGATAATCTAAACAACCAACTCTCGCCAAAGGATATCTCGTAAAAACATCCACACCGCAATCAACATCCCAATCATGAGTGAACCGGTCTACGCCTTGAGTGCCCAGGCCGACGGCACTCAGCATTTCGTACCAGGTAAGCACTCGCAGATATGCGACAATGCCAGCCGTGGAATGCTCACATTTCTTTGTGTCTAGTCGCTGCAGGAGTGCAAAAGTCATTGCACGAAAAGCCACGCCCAGAGGGCATTGACGGACAGGAAGAGGTTGGACCCTTGAAGAAAATCATAGGTACGAATCCTGTGCGAAGCAATTCTGGGCGTCGACAGAGCACCGCGCTGACCTGGGATAATATCACAGCTCATCAAGACAGTCTTTACAAGTACATCAGTGTAGGTCCCGCATCAAACTCGTTGATTATACAGATCTAATTGCTCATTTGTGCCTGCAGTGGGAGGATCCTGTCCGCACCCTTGGCTCATACGTCATTGCTCTGAGCATCCTGTTCGGAGCACACTACGTACCTCTTACACGATTGGCTTTGAAGGCCGTAGCGACTACTCTTGGAGGTATGGGATATCTCAGTTGCATGATATCTGAATTTGGACGCATGTTAACTCTGATCTGTCAGTGATATCCATTACGGAATTTGCCAGCCGGTTGTTCGGTCCCAACACCTTTCTGGCTCGTCTGCGGCCTGAGGAGTATAAGAGAGTCCCAGAGTCAACCCTCAATGCTACACTCCAAGATATCCATGACTTTGTCCAGTACGCCGTTGTCAAAGTCCAGAGAACCATCTTCGCTCAAGATCTGGACAAAACCTTTGCTGTAAGTTACATCTCAACACTGTATCGACCGCGTGTACCAACCTTTTCGCTGACGTACGCCCAGGCTTTCCTCGGCTTCACCTCGTTGTATTGGCTGATTAAAATCGTACCTCCGTTTGGGTTGGCCGTGCTGGGCCTAACCTCACTCTACATTGCTCCTCTTGTCACTTCACCCCGAAGTCGTCAGGTAGCCCGCGACGCAACGGCGCGTGCTGGAGAGGTAGCGACCGCGGCTTCTGAGAAGGGTCAGGCTCAGGCAGCAGATTTGTCTTCCACGGCGAGACAGACTGGCATAAACATGAAGAGACGGATTGAGGATTTGGCTCCAAACGGAAAGCAAAGTGACGGGGACCCGTCCAACCAGCCCAAGAACTTTGATGACAAATTCGGCACTGGTCAGACATTCAACAACGTGTCTCAATTCTCGAACAGCACAGCCGAAAGCGCGACGGGGATGGGGCCTGCTGGCAATACTGACACCACTCACTACCGTAGCCCTGCCTCGGATCCTTTGCAGAACACAGCTACCTTTGCATCAGGCCAGACCTAACGGAAAGACTAATTTTGTTACGATATTTCCAATCATCCGGCCGAAGAAGAGAAGACTGTTACGGACGGAATTATGACTATTGTCTATCATGTTAGCCTAGGACGTAGTAACTCGGGAGACATCTAGATGCTACACATGTGGCAGAATGAAAGTTTCTATAATGATTAGTTGGTAAATCAAAAATCTTCTATTATTTCTTATTACACCTCTTCACTACCTATAGAGATGACAAAACTGTCTCAACTTTAACCCACAGTTCGCGCTCCAGGTGAGCCTTAAGCCACCGTACATACTCTGGATACTCCCTTAAGAATTCGGCAAAGTCTTGAAGCATGGGTACACCGAGGCGGAGGTATGACCTGATAATTTCGCGACGGACTAATGGATCATAGTTCCCATCCGGTCCTTTAGGCGCCTTATGGAACTTCCTTCCCTCCCATGTAAATGGCCATTTCTTGAGTTCTTTCTGAATCTTAGAAGGGAGGTCCTCGTGGACACGGACGCTGAAAGCCTTGTTAGCTTGAGCTGGCCTTGAGCCAGGGGTGAGATGATATATAATTAGAAGGGTACGGCCTACAGAGACTCTCCTGTCCACTTGTACCATATTACTGGTACCATTTCCTCTTGAACAGTGTGATCATGTCCATGGTGGTCGATCAGAAAAAAGCGTTTCCTGTCGTTGAGGCCGAAGTCGTCACCATATGAATACCAACGCTGCCGGGTAAAATCGAAGTCCCGTTTCCAATGATGTTGGCAGACTACGTTTCGAACGAAGGTGAGTTTTTCTCCACGATCACTGCCAGGCACAAGGTGAGTAGCTGATTGCAGCAAAACCCGCACCTTGGCTGCAGGATTCGCCACTGGTTGCGGCGCTGCTGAGCTCTCCATAATTAATTGATGGACGGGGGTGGCGCTTATGTTGTTGGCAGTGAATACATGGAGCTCGTGTGCGGTGAGGCAAGGATTGTTAGGTGGGTTGGATCCTAGAATATTCAAGAGGAGGTGGATTGTCTAATGCATGGAAGAGCAGGTATGTATTATAGTATAGTTATTGAGGGGGAAAATAACCTTTTATAGTGTAGAGGTATGAGGAAAGGTTTGTTCAAGGCTGTGTTGATCCAAGCTTTGCTCTGCACTGTCTCACCGCCGGCAGTGACAACGACGAGAGCCCCGAAGAAACCTTCGTCTCAGCTAGAAACGATCCTGGAGCACCATCGAATACAGAAGTCACCAGTTACGCGCCACCTGAGTTGCTCGAACGCTTCCGTACTATCCCTTATCTCGTAGCAGAGGTAGTAGGAAATCCTGATAACACCGATGACTTCATTGCCACGCTCTCTACCATCGAAGAACTAGTCAAATGCTGTTCCTTAAACTATGCGTCTAATGACGTAGGGGCGGTTTGGATGGGCATGGAGTCGTGGTTAAGGAGGATATCAGATCGTTTCAGGCGAATGCTATGGAGTCATAGCCCTGCTGCCCTCACTGTGCTTGCCAATTGGTCGTTCTTGATCGAGCGTTCCGAGCGTCACTCCTGGTTCTTGAGAGGCATGACGATGAAGGTACTGCGTCAGATTGAATAGCATCTCCCTGAAGACAGCAATGCCCAGAGCGTTATCGAGAACCAACTAGGTGATAAGCTAGACCGTCTTGATAATCCTTTCGGCATTTGAGCTACTATTGCGACCGTCTCTTAGGATCTGTGGCGGAGCCGACTGATTTTATATTCAAATATTAGCAAAGTTTCATAATTACTACTACGTTATACTTTATCCCTTGGTTGTGTTACTTGCTTCCTTTACTGCATTCTGTCTTCAATCGTCGCTTTGAATCGATTCTGAATATTATAACTACCGCTCTATTACCACGGTGCAGACCACTGAATCTTACTTAAGACAAAAAGCCCAACTTGCGCAGCTCCGTTCCATAGTACTCGAGCTTGGAGGGAAAGAATGTGAGTAAAGAGGCTTAAGGACGGCTTTCTGAACTATTCCAGGGGTCTTCTGTAAATAAGAGCTGCAAGATTAAGAACTAACCTGCTACAAGCTCTTTTTGGGTCAGGTCGACATTTGACCGGGTATTGAGGAACACATTTGCCTCATCCAAAAGCAGCATGGCGTTCCAAAGCTTACAGAGGTCGAGCGCTTGGTCGAGAGCAATCTCTACCACATTCGGATCTTTTCCCAGTCTCGCAGCGCTGACGTTATAGAGATGAACCCGAGCACGCTCGGCAACTTGATATGACGTTAGGAGAGTCGATGACTGGAAATACTTCAAACAACCTACCTGCTTCCGCGGTGTATGTCTTTCCAACACCGGCGGGGCCAAACATAAGAATGATGATGCCACGGCCTGATCAGGTTAGCCGAAGAAGAGATCTTATAATGAGGTGGTTTTTTTGTCACCTTTGTCCTCAATAAAATCATCGAATCTGTCGCCGACTTGAGCCTTGTTCTCAACCAATGCCCAAGATAGTTCTTTTTTCATTCCCAGGAAGGATCAACTTCTCGAAGGCTTCGTCATTCCAGGGGATACCAGACAGGTTGTCAACGCACAATTGAGCTATAGGCACATGTTAGTAAAACAATGCGCAAGACAGCGGTTGTAGATAATCGCAAAATACCCCAATCTTTGTTCTTCAGATCCAATCCAGTCACCCACGGGGTGGTGAGGAGACACTGAATGTCTGTGAGAGGTTCCAGCATCTCAGATCGGTCGGAAGGCTTAGTAGCTGCCTTTTGATACTCATGTTCAACTCTTCTCTCCTCGGATGTCTGGTTGAGGAAAGCCTGCGCTGCGGCGGTCGATGAGAGACTGAATGATCAGCACGAAATGGGTCAGGGCCGGGAATTGGGTATGGGCTCTCAAGTTGATCATGCGGCATGTGGTGAGTTGGCAGGTGAATAGGTCTGGGATCGCAACGTAGGTCGTCTTCGTGTCGGGGCCGGAATCTCTCAATGTGACGTTCTCGGTCAGATTCTTCGTCGCTGTTGTCGAATTGCTCATCGTTATGGTTAGAATCCTAGTGGGTGTATTTAAGATGGCCAGGCTCCTCGCCAATCTCAAGTGGCCGAAGATAAGGGCTTTTCTTGTTCATGGCGTGATAATAGGCGTAGGTGTCAATGATGACTCTCCCAGACACCTATATATGTTGGTTCTATTAGTTCATATCGAGACGAAAAACAGGGAAAAGGTCCAAGTACCCGGCGCTCCTCGTCCATTTCAGGCAAAAGAACCTTGGTTCCCTTGCAAACCTTGAAGTGATAGCCACGCAAGTTCTCGAAGAAACGTCTTCTCTCAATCATGCGTTCTTTCAGTCCCGTGGCCGACGTATTGAAACTAAGTGGATAGACTGGCAGGGAATCGACGTGCTTGTTTCCGTGGAAAAGGTTGATATATACCGTGGCCCTGTCGTATCCGTTTTATAACCTTGCATACTCATTAGTTAAACGTAATATATCTAAACTAATTTAAACAGCTATTAGCTATATTTAACAATTCCTTCTTAAATATCCTGCGCTATATTATAGTAGACTCTTAGATATGTCACATAATTTGTGCCAGATCGTTAGGTAAGACACACCTCCCTTGTCAAATAATGAGTCTGGAGATTAAGTGTATTACATTTAATTTATCTTAATATATATTTTATGTTGTATATTATGGATTAAAATGATTAAGTACAGTATCTTTTATTTGCTTTATGTATTCTTCTATTTACTTACCATTATTGATCTTATATTTATTTATAGGGTTTCTTTTTTTTTTTTGCCTTATTCAATATCATCCGATAGATTAAACCATTGCAGTACATGATATATAGCAGAAAACACAGTAAGGTGCTATACCTAGCACCAGAAATCCCAGTAACTTAAATACAATAAGCTTTCCCAGTAGGCAGATTCACATTAATGTTAAACCTTGAACCTGTCTTTGCAATCCGTTTGGGTCCCTCTCTGACCTTGAGGTCTAATTAGTCAGACTGGGCGAAAAAGGTAGATGGGTTCGGGTCCGATGCAAAGGTTAATAAATGAACTTTAAAACCAACGAGGCTCAAGGCAAAGAAATCAATGCGTGACACAGTAATTATTACACATGAGGTTCCCTCATAGAGGGTTATTATTCTTATATATCAGTAATTAATACTGGCACTTATAACATGCGAATTAATATATTTATACTATAACGGCAAGACATAATTTAAAAATCTTATTTGCGCAATAATCGCAGCAACTAGTGCATCTGTTTAGGTGCGCTGTGAATAGCCTTCTCCAAGGTAATTGTCTTCTTCTGCCACGTTACCACAGTGGAGATAATCAGCCTCGGTGTTAAATATGAAGCCGTCATGCGTAATATATCAGAGAGCGGGCATATGACATATGACCTCGGCGCAACGGACGCCTTACTGGAGCGTCTTCGCTTTTAAATGTTAATATCACGAAGAGCAGTATTGACCGGCTGAAGCTACAAAACTGCCCAATACAAGCTTCGCAATGGTAACATAGTCTGCCTCTGCTTCTCATAGACTTAGTGCAATTACATGTTCAACTCATATAGTTACATCAAACCCAGACTCAGGTGTCCGCTCATTTCCCTGTCTTCCATCTTATAGGTGCCTAAGTTCCATATCGTGGTCATCTCATTATCTTAATCAGGCGCAAGTTCCCAATCAAATCATACAGTGTCCCATGCAGGCAACTTGTGCCTGAAAGGCAATAGTCCCCAGTTATAATATTAACTTCACGTTCTTCGATCTCCTGAAGACCGCCTGCGCCTATTGTACTCTCATCGCATAACAAGAGGCTAAGGCATACGCTGTTTGCATGATTCCCAGACATCACTGACGTCACTAGCGGAATCTTCTCATCTTCCAAGGCCTGGTCAATGTGCCTGGGGATGATCCCAACCTCCACACAGGACTTTGGTTATCTTAGCTCGCCAGCCTAGTATGTACGGCAAGGGGGCGCCACCAGGACTAAGGAAAGTACTATCGCATTAGCGAGCACACTATTGGCGACGATCTGGCGACGGTTAGTAGGCTAGTAATTGCTGGGCTTATCCAGCTCGCTGGTGAGACGATGAGAGAGCTGATGGCGTCGATAGTCTCTTAATCTGCAAGGACAAGTAATTAAACTTAACCGCTTACAAGGCTCTATGGATAGCACTCATAGTATTCCCCATTCCCCCACGATACCATCGATGACGCATGGAAAGCTAGCCTTAGCCCCTTTTTCGGATTGCATCCCCATGCAAGCAACCAAGGTCCAAAACATCTTATTTAACCCATCTCTAGCAGGAATCTCTTCAGCTTTTGTTCGCCATCTTCCCTGCCAGTTATCAAATCAAGTTGAGGATGGGCGGATCATCGATTGTCAAGGTTTTTCTTGCCTATGCCCTCTTTCAGGGTACTCTTGCCGGTCCCTGCAAGGCAAGCACGATGTCTACCTTGTCGGAGACTTCCTCTGTCTTGAGCACATCAACTACTGCCGTGGACTCGAGCACGACGACTACTGATGTAGCTTCAAGCACGTCGACAGACAGTTGCCCCTCTCCGTCTACCTATTTGACCGATCCTAATAACTGCGGCTCCTGTGGCTTTGTGGTGAGTTGAAAAATACTCCAATTATGTCTTGGACAAGAATCGTTCATCACTAAACGTATTGTTACTCTAGTGTCCCTTTGGTGCCTCCTGTGTCAACGGAGCCTGTACCCAACCGTCCTGCACAGGACTCCTCGACAGTTGCGGCGGATCCAGCAGCAATAACTGCCTCTGTCTAACAGTCATCACTGATAACCTAAAATTTGTGTGTGGTAATTTCCGCATAGCAGATGGTTGTACCGGCCAACAGGCCTGCATCACACAAGATGATTGCGGCGAGTTGGGTTCTGTGTGCGTTGAGGCTGGTTGCGGCCACATCTGTATCCCAGGAAACAGTGCGACATGTTTGAACAGTGTGTCAACGAGAAGGTTGTTTAGATGAAAGCAGGACGGCGACGGTGAATATATACGAAGTCTAAGAATATGGGAGAGTAGGATTATATTACCAGAGAATAGATGATTATCTATAAGACAAGTTTCACATCTTAAACACGTAAAGAAAGCGGTTCAAAGTAGTAACCGGCCATCGAGTAGTACACGATCGTACTGCATCTTATAATATACTACACAATGATAAAATATCGCCAATGGAGACAAAAGGCTATGTACTTAAGTATATCGTAGCGTTTCGAATTGCCTTCTCTGGATCATCCTTGGTATTTTGATAGCAGAAAGGGACTCGGAACAACACCCCAAATCGATAGCGATCCCTTAAGAAGGTACACAGCAAAGCATCGTACAGGCGTCTTTATCGGCCAGCCCGAAGCTGCGCTAGATCGCGCGTATATACTATAGTAGTCTTATGTTTAGAACCCTTTAGCAGGAAAGCATCTTATAGGAACGATTATTAGGTTAGGGTAGGAAAAGAATGTTAGTAAGGTATTAAAATAGCCTATTATTAGCTAGATAATTAGTATATAAGGGATAAAGGGTAAATAGTAATTTATATTATAATTAGAAAAGAAGAATCTTAAGTTCTCTTATAAAATAAAGGTAAAGAACTTAAGCTTTAAATTTAAAGTAATCTCTTTAGTCTTTCTATAAAAGAATAGAAGAATCTCTCTTAAAAATAAAATAAAAACCTTTCCTTAATTCTAATAATAATTTTTCTCTAATCTTCCTATTCCTTATTACAGCCCAGGTTGAGACCAGGCAGTCATAACCGGCAGAACTATAATGTACCCACTTTTTCTATTCCCGATTAGCCCAGCCTATTATGCAGCCTAGTCCAGTCTTAGTACTATATAGATAACTCTTATTAATAAGACTATAGGTCTTATTAATAAGCCTTATGATAATACTACTAAGATTATACAATTATTACAGTATATATATACATTCACTTAATACATTAGACTAAAGCCTTAAGCTCCTTAGCTATTAATACTACACTTTAATTATATAATAACTTACTATTATATATTATTACTATAACCTATATTACTTACTATAATATCCTAATCTACTTAATTATTAAACTATACACCTTTAGACCTACCCTATACCCATAGGTTAAACCTAACTATTATATATTAATAGCTCTTATTTAGTATATTACTATATTAGCCTAAGTAATATCTTAAACTAATTATTATAGCTCTAGTAACCCTATTAATAAGTTCTATATTTACTATTCCTAAGGGTAAGATCCCTATTAAGGATAAGGATAGAGATAATAATATAGATCCTATAGACTCTAATAAGGAGGATAATAAGGAAAAGATCCTTAACCTCTAGAAGTAGAATAATTAGCTTAATATATAGCTAGTAAATATACTTAATGCATTCTATAAGATTAAGGAAGAAAATAATAAATACTTTAAAATAATATATAATAAAATTATAAAGCTTAATACTACTTAGACTACCCTAGACCTAATTATTACCAATCTATAGGAAACTATTTAATACCTTAGTAAAGAATAAAACACTATACAATAAGCATAGCTCTAATAAATTGAATAGTTTAATAGCTTCTTAGTTATACCTAATATCCTATAACCTTAGGATATAGGAGAAATAATTAAACTAACCTAGCTACTAAAGTTTAATAGAACCCTAAAGGATCTTTATAAATACCTAACTTAAGTTAAATTATTCTATATATACTACCTAAGTATATTCAGGAATAAATAACTTAAGGTATAATATAGAATAAGCCTCCTAGAAGGAAAAGTACTATAAAGAATAGAATTATACTTAAGGGACTTTATTAAAAATTCCTCTAAAAACTAAAAGCTTAAAATAAATAAACTCTTTAGTAGCTTTATACTATATAAAGAATAACTTATTAATACTTATAGAGAATAGAATAAAAAGCATAATATTCTTATTACTATCTAGAAGCTTTAGTAAACTAAGGTAGCCTTAGAGTACTTCTCTAACTTTAGGTACTTAGCTATTAAGCTTAACTAAAATAATAAAAACTAGATTAATAAGTTCTATTAAAGCTTAAAGGATAAAGTTAAGAATAAGATCTATAAAATCTTAAACCTATTAACTAACTTTAATATCTATACTAAGCTCTATATAACTATTAATAACTAACTATTTAAGTAATATATTAAAAAGAGGAAAGGATTTATAGAAAATTAGAAGAATAAAAAGAACTATTCTAATACTAGTAAAAAATAAAATAAGAATACCTCTTATAGAACTTAGCTTAGCTCTATAGAACTAGGAGCTATATAATAAAACTACTCTAAGGTTAAGTATTAGAACTATAGAAATATAGATTACTTTAAAAGTAAGTATAAAAAACCTAAGACTAACTAGAAGTATAAACCTATACTAGAAGGTAAAAACCTCTAATCTACTAACTATTAGTATAAACTAAGTAAGGAACTAGTAATAGCTAGATGTATAATTAATATATTTAGTAGTAATATATTTAATATTCACTAGTTATTACCTAGTGTAAGGAAGATCCTAAGCCTAGAGGAAAGTATATATAAAAGGGAAGCTAAAAGAATTATAGAAGCCTAGATTACTAAAATAATTAAGTAAGCTAGACTTTAGGAATAGAAACTAGTCCCTAAAGGATAATACCTAAAGCTAATAATTAGTAAAACTCTTACTATAGTTAGAAAAGATTCTAGATTAAACTTTACCCTAATTCTAGAATAAGGAAAATCCTACTAATAACTAATAGTTAAAGTAGAAATCCTAGATAAATAACTTAGCTAGGAAGAAATCTTAAGAGTAATTAATAAAACCTTAGATAAGGAACTTAAGACTAATATAGTAAGTATAGTAGTAAGAACTCTATAGAACCTAGAACCCTTAAGGACTAATAATAAAGAAATTAGTATAGAACTCTCTCTATAGCAAAAAGAGGATAAATATATCTACTAATAGTTCTATACTAAGTAGGAAGGAATCCTATATATAAACATAAGCTATAATGCTAAATAAGTAAAATAGCTTAGCTTACCTATTATTAATAGTAATATCCTAGCCCTAGTAAATAAATACCCTAGTAATAAAGCTATAAGCTATATATTAAATATAGATAGTAATACTTTACTAAGGGAAGAAATAGTACTATAAATAATTATACTTATAATTAAATAATACTAATAAGAAATAAATAATTATAATAAAAATAAACTTAGATATTAAAAAGACTCTAAGGATATATACTAATAACTTATTTATAAATAACTTAATACTTAGGAAGGAGAAATTATTTATATTTAAGCTATACTAATGCATATTATATAATATAATTCTTAAACTATTATACTTAAAGAAGGAAATAATAAATACTTCTAACCTATAGAAAAAGGATATAATAAGCTATCCTAGATATTATACTACTTTTACTAATACTAAACTTACATAAGTAATAAGGTAGAAAATAATTACTATCCTATAAAGGTTAGAGGAATAATAATTACTAATCCCTACTTAGAATAGGAAATATAGGGATATATAAGAGTATAGATATAGATAGACTATTAGGTAGTAAGACTTAAAGAATACTATAAGTACTACCTATAGAATTACTTAAAAGGACTATTAAACCTAAAGAAGTATAAAACCTAAGAATATAAAGTATATACTTAAGCTAAAATCTAAGAATAGTATAATACCTAAGAATATTAATAAACTTAATATATAGAAATATATATAGTAAATTATAATAATTAAAACTATAAAGAATATATAGAAAAAGCATAAGGAATCTATAAATAGATCCTTAAGATATATAAAGATAGATTCTACTTCTTAACCTAGATAGGTAGAAGTAATATTAACTATAAATAGTATAGAGAATTCTATAAATATATAAAAAATAAATAATACTATCTATAGAAGAGTAATAGGTAAATAATATAAAGGAGAATAAACTACTTCTAATAAAAGCTTTATATATAATAATAAAATTAGTAATAAAACTAAAGATACTTAAGCTATAAGTATAAATCTAAGGAGAATAGCTTATTATATTAATAAATAGTAGAGTAGAAGCTATATATATTAATCTAAAGGTAGTTAATAGGCTAAAGTTACTATAAAGGCTAATTAAGAAACTTTATATATTATATAATCTTAAAGGTAATCTATTTAATTATAAAGATAGAATAATAATTAAATAAATTAATTACTTAAAGGTTTTTATTAATAGAAAGAATTAAGGTATTACTCTTAATATTATATTAATAAAGTACTATAATATTTACTTAAGTTACTTATAGCTAAGGAAATTTAATCTTAATATTAACTAGAAGATTAACTAAGTATAAGTTAATCTTAATAATATACTCTCTAGTAATAATAATAATAACTTAGAAGAGAAATCTTAAATCCTAACTCTAGAAAATACTAAGAGTAAGGAAATAGATAAGGATATAATAGAAACCTTATAATCCCTAAAGGGAATATAATATAAATATTAAAAAGGTAAAAAATAATAATTCTAAAGGATAATTAAATACTTATAATAATAGTTTATATAAATAAATAAAGACCTTAAGGATAATAAGAAACTACCTAAAGAAGAATAACTTAAGAATATACCCTTAAAGTATTATATCTATAATAAACTCTTTATAAAAGAACTTAAGATAAATCTATTAGAATTTAATTAATAGAGCTATAAAATTATATTAAAGGATAAAGTATTAACTATATTCTATAAAATTTTTAACCTTAATAAAATATAACTATAAATACTTAAGGAATATATTAATAAAATACTAAGAAAAGGATATATTAGGGTTTCTAAGTTATTAGCTAGCTATCTAGTTATATTTATTCCTAAGAAAAATAAAAAACTTAGACTTATTATAGATTATTATAGATTAAATAATATTATACTTAAAGATTAAACCCTATTACCCCTTATTATAGAGCTTAAGGACTAACTCTATAGGATAAAGGTATTTATAGCATTAAATCTTAAAGGAGCTTATAATCTTATCTATATTAAGTTAAGAAATAAATAGAAAACTACTTTTAGAACTAAGTTTAGACTTTATAAATACCTTATTATACCCTTTAGACTTATAAATACATTAGTATTATTCTAGTAAATAATTAATTATATACTATAGGAATACTTAGATATATTTATTATATATTACCTAGATAATATCCTTATCTTCTTTAAAATAAAAGAAGAATATATAGAATATATTCATAAGGTACTATAAATACTATAAGATAATAAATTATTAATTAAACTAGAGAAAAGTTATTTCTATGCTTAAGAAGTAGAGTTTCTTAGATATATAATCTCTTATAATAAGGTTAAGATAAATCTAAAGAAAATTACTATAGTTAGTAAATAGCTAAGACTAAAGAACCTTAAGGAAGTATAATCTTTCCTTAGATTTACTAATTACTATTAAAGATTTATTAGAAACTTTAGTAGTCTTACTATACTACTTATATAATTTATAAAGAAAGGAGAAGACTTTTAATAGGATATAGCTACTAAGAAAGCATTTAATAATATTAAGAAAGTAATTTTAAGTAAACTAATACTAAGAACTTTTAACCCTAAATAAGAAATTAAGTTAAAAATAGATTTATTAGACTTTATATAAGGTACTTAAATTAGATAAAGAGATAATAATAGAGTATTATACTTTATTACTTTCTTCTCTTATAAAATGTATAGAGTAAAGCTTAATTATTCTATCTATAATAAAGAATTCCTTATAATTATTAACTTATTTAAAGAATTCTAATATTACTTCCTAGGAAGTAAATACTAAGTTAAGATCTATATAGACTATAAAAATATCTTATACTTTATAACTATATAAGAACTTAGTAAATAATAATTATAATATACTAAATATCTTTCTAAATTTAATTATATAATTATCTATAGAAAAGAATTAAAAAATAAATAAATTAATATTATTAATTACTAATATAACTTTAATATTAATAAAACTAAGATTAATAAATAACTCTTATACTTTATACCTAAAGAATACCTTAGATAGAAGTTTATTATAATAGCCTAGAAAGAATAAAAACCCTAGCTAGAGTATATAAAACTAATATATAATCTTAGCTCTACCTAAGATTTTATAAATTAGTTCTAAGGAGAAACTAAGAAAATTAAATACTATAATAGATAAATTATTATTCTATAGTACTTTTAATACTAAATTATAAGAGACTTATATAAGGAAAGGCTTTATAATAGTAATATTATTACTCTATAGAAGTAAGTTTTATAAATATATAAAATATATAGACTATAAAATATACTTTAGTATATAATTAATAGTTACCTAGAATATAATCCTATAAAGATAGAAAAACCTAAGGACTTTAAGTATAAACTAAACTAAGTTATTAGTAGAATAATTAAAGTAAGAAAAACACTAGGAAATACTTATATTATTATAAATAATAATAATCTCTATACTTAGATTTAATAATATAATAAGGAATTACCCTAAGATAAAAAAACAAATAAATAGTAAGTTCCTAGAGAACTATAATACTAGCTTATATAGGAAATATATAAGTATTCCCTATATAAACATTAGGGAGTTAATAAAACCCTTAATAGAATTAGATTAATATACTAATTCCCTAAAATAAAGGTAGTAATAAAGACTATTACTAACTAATATAATAAATATATAAAAACTAAGGCTTAATACTATAAACTATATAGAGAACTATAGCCCTTACTAATCACTAAGTAACCTTAGGACTTTATTACTATAGATTTCATTATAAAGCTATCCCTATCAGAGGATCCTATAATTAGAATACTCTATAATAGTATTCTTATTATTATAGATAGACTTATAAAGTTTTCCTATTTTATACCTTACTAAGAATTAATAGATATAGAATAGTTTACCTATATTTTCTTATAAAACATTATTAGTATCTATAGACTCCCTATAAAGATTCTCTCTAATAGAAGACTACCCTTTACTTTAAAGTTTTAGTAATCCTTAATAGATTATATAGGATTAAATTACTAACTCTCTATAGCTTTCTAACTATAGACTAATAGTTAAATAGAATAAATAAACTAAATACTAGAATAATACCTTTAATACTATATTAACTATAAATAGAATAACTAGGTTAAAAAGCTCTTAACTATATAATTAAGCTATAATATAACTATGAATAAAAGTATAAAGCTTACTTTAATATATACTAACTTTAGATTTACCCTTAATACCTATAGAATAAGCTAAGATAGATTAATTATCCTTAAAGCTATTCTTACATTAGAAAAATTGAAAAATCTATATAAAGAACTTAAGACTAAGCTTAAGTTTATTAGAAATCAAATGAAAAAATACTATAATTTAAAAAGAATAAAGGGACTATCCTTCTAGGAGGAAGATATAGTCTATCTTATAATAAAAAACATTAAAATAAAATAATAAAATAAGAAACTAAACTATAAATTTATTAGACTTTATAAAATTATTAAGAAAATCTTAGAAAATAACTACTAATTAGACTTACTACTAAAAGTCAGACTTTACTCAGTCTTCTACATTTCACTCCTTAAAATAGTAAAAGATATAATTTATACTAAGTTTAGTAATAAATAAGAGACTAAGGTTAAAGGACTAAAAGAATATATAGTAAAAGCAATTTTAGATACCTAAAAAGTAAATAAATAAACTAAGTATTTTATTAAATAGAAAGACTATCCTAAGAGTAATAATTAATAGGAACTAGCTAAAAACCTTACCTATATATAATACTTCCTAAAGGACTTCTACTAATAACTTTAGATAAAAGTAACTAAGAACTAGAGAAATCTAAGGAACTCTAGTTAATAAGATTAGTATAAGCTAAAGACTATACTATAACTATAGCCTTAGATTCCTTATATTCTATACTATCCAGTTCATCTAATAAGTAAGTACCTCTATAAACTAACTCTTCTCTATAGGAGATTACTTAGTTCTACTGCTTCTATAGGTAGACTAAATAATCTAAACTATCTATAATTTCCTTTTAAGCTATCTTAAGTACTTTATAAGAATGTAAGAAAGCCTCTTTAGTAGCTTCCTCTTCTTACTTAATATAATACTTCTTAGTAATAATTTAATTTACTATTTAACTATTAATAATTAAAATAAAAAAAAATAAAAAAAAAATAAAAAAGTACTTAAAATATATATACTAATAATAATAGAGATCCCTAATATATTATAAGATTTTCCTTAATGAATATATTCTAAGTAATAGTTTAATGTTTTTATAACTTAATACTAGAAACCCCTCTCTGAATAAAAAGAGTAAGGTATACTATTATAATTAAATGCTTTAATAAGTAAGATTTAGGTATAGTAAGAATCAATTAAGTTCTTCTCTTTCTTCTTTATAGATAATTTCTTAGAAATATAGCTAGACATTATATTAGCATTTTAATAATTAAGAATAATAGAACTAATATATACTTACATTTATAAGAACTATAGTTTTATATATAAGCCTTAAGGATAAGACTATTAGAGGGAGGATATTATATTATAGCCTAGGTTAAGACTAGGCAGTTACAATCAGTAAAACTATAATATGCCTACTTTTTCTATTCCTAATTAGCCTAGCCTACTATACAGCTTAGTCTAGTCTTAGTACTATATAGATAACTCTTATTAATAAGACTATAGATCTTATTAATAAGCCTTATAATAACACTACTAAGACTGTATAATTACTATAGTATATATATATATTTACTTAGTACATTAGACTAGAGCCTTAAGCTCCTTAGCTATTAATACTATACTTTAATTATATAATAACTTACTATTACACATTATTACTATAACTTATATTGCTTACTATAATATCTTAATCCACTTAATTATTAAACTATATACCTCTAGACTTACCCTATACCCATAGGTTAAACCTAACTATTATATTCCTCTTATAACTATTTATTTTACTCTTATTAAATCCCTACTAATAACTTACTAACTTACCTATCTAAGGACCCTTATTATATATCTCCCTTATAATCTAATAATTATCCTTAATTAGTTTAGGATTATATATAAAGAAAATACTTCCTTATTATAGAAATCTAAATAAAGAAATAAGTATATATAGTAAAAAGTATCTTATAATAGCTTCTTCTAGTCTAAATTCAATAAATAAAGGAAATCTATCTAATAATCTACCTTTTTATTCTTAAATCTATTCTTTTATTAGAATATTATAATTATATTAAGAGAATAATTACTTTCTCTTTCCCCTTAGATAGTATTATTCTTCCTTAGTAATCTTTATAATTATAAGTAGTATAATCTAATTATAAGTAAAATTAATAAGTTCTTCCTATTAACTAAGGGAGATTAAACCTTTTAGAATAAAAGTTATAAAAGTCTTTAACTTAAGTAGATAAAATATTAATTACTTAGTAATCTAAGGTAGACTTATTAAGTTAGTCTTAATAGTTATTTTCTTTACTTTATTATTTATTCTAGAATTATAATATATTTCCTATTCTTCCTTAACCTTTTAATTATTTATATAAATAGAGAAAGTATTATTAATAATTTAGCTTATTAAGACTATTAAGGTTTAAAATATTTAAATCTTTATAAGTATATAAACTAATAATATATCCTATATTAAGATATTACTTTTTCTTAAGCTCTTAGATATATCCTTTATTAAAGTATTACTTCTTAAGCTCTATAGGAATATTTAAGCTTAAGTAAGTACCTTTAGTAAGAATAATAATAAAGATTTAATCCTTCTAATTACTTCCTTTAGCTTTAATATTAATCTTACTAAGGATTATCCTTTCTTACTTAAGATATTATCCTTTTCTAAAGGTTCTATAATTAAGAGTACTTTTAAAGGAGTTTAACTAAGGGAATTACTTAATAAGGAAATTATAATTAGGATTTTCTTAATTTAATAAGCTAAGATTAAAAACTATAAAGAGAAAAAAAAGATTTAAATTAGTAGTTATTATAAAGAATTATTAAAGGAATTACTTAATAAGGAAATTATAATTAGAACTTTCTTAGTTTAGTAAGCTAAAGCTAGAGATTATAAAGAAAAAAAGAGAATTTAGATTAGTAATTATTATAGTAAATTACTAAAGTTAAGTAAAATAATACTTCTTAGTATATTATAATTATAATCTATTAAGAGTTCTTTAATAATATTATATCTTTTCCTTAAGTAGGCTTTAATAAGGTTAATAAGTATTATAAACTTAATCCTATTAATATCTAATTAGTATATAGATAAGCTTTAAATCTTCTATTTAAAAGGTAGAATTAAGTATAAAATTAAGTAATATTAATCTAGGATTTTACTAAATCTTACTCTTAACTAAAGGACTATTAGAAATTTATTATAGTTTATATAAATATCTAATATTTAAAGCTACTTATCTATTAGTAGGAATTAATATAGAGTATTAAAGGATTATTTAATTATATATTTAGTATTTTCTTTCTTATACTTAAAGTCCTTAATTCTTAGTTCTTTTATAATTATATAACTAAAGAAACTTTTAATCTAATTAAGCTTAAGTATCTAAGTTTCTCCCTTATTTCCCTTTTTTACCTTTTTAGTCTATTTAATTTTCTAGTCTTAGAAGTAAAGGGTAAATCTAGCTCCCTTAGGCAATTTTTCTAAGGCTCCCTAAATAGTAAGACTCTTTATAGTAATATTTCTATTAATTATTTATCCCTTTAATAAACTAATTAACCCTTAGATAGTTAGAATAATAAGGAATATTCTAAAATAATTATATTCCTATTAATTATCTTAATAAAAAGTAAGTATTCTAAAAATAAAAAAGTTATAAAGTATACTATTTTTAGCTATAATTTCTCTCTAGGTAATAATAATAGCTATAAATTACTCTTTTTTCCTATTCTTTAGAGTATTAAAAATATAAAGGTAAGTATTTCTTATATCCTAAATATAAATAACTTAATAAGTTTAATTATTAAAATAAATAATCCTAATAAGGAATTAGTAATTAAACTAAGTTTCTTATAGTAATTAGAATCTTAAGATAAGTTAATTCTTTATAATATTAATCTTTTCCTAGATAAGCTTAGTTAAGTACTTAGATTATCCTTATTAGTTACCTTAGACTTTAGAAGTATTAAGATTAAGGTTACTAAGGGTAATAATAACTAAGTCTCTTAGATTATAAGTTATTAAGCAAAGGAATATAATAAGGCTAAAGTTAGTTAATATTTTATTATTCTAAAGATTACTTAGGAATTCCTATAGATTAGTATAATATTCTATCTAAGGGCTAAAGTCTTTCTTACTATAATTTAAGTAATATTAAATAGATTTAATCTAAGCTTAGATTTTTTCTTTATTTCTAAGGGTAGAGTAATATAAGTTAATATCTTCCTAATATAACTAATTAAATTAAGATAGATAGAAAGAAGGTTATTTATTTAGGAATTAATTAAGGGGTATATTAAATAGTATTTTATTATAATATAAAAAGCTCTTTTTACTCCTTTTATTATAGATAAATTCTTTATAAAGTATTAGTTCTTTATTAAGGTAGAAAAACTATTTAATCTCCTTAGTATTATTAGAAGTAACTATTATAGTAGTATTTTAAGGTATATAGAGATTCTAAAAGATAAATAGATTATAGGAAAATAAAGAATAAGATAATTATTAAAATCTAAGCTTAAAAGGAAGAGAATTAAAGTATAGAGACTAAAGTTATAATATAAGCTTTACTTTAGAGTTAAAGTATAAAAAGAAGAACTTATATATTAGTATTTTTAAGAAGTTATATATTTAATGTTTTTCTTACTATAAATTACTACTTTATTTATAATAGTAAATTATAGTAATAATAGTTATTATTTACTAGAATACTTTATTAGATTTACTTTATTTAATATAGTAAATATAGATATTTACCTTTTAGAATATTTTCTTTTTTATAAATAGCTATATTACATTAGCCCTAAGGCTTAAATCTTATTACTTAATACTTCTTTAGTTATATTTTTCTCTTTTTCTTCCTTAGATTTATTATTTCCTTATAAGTTTCTTTAATTTCTTTCTTCCTTTTTCTTTTTAGTAACTTAGCTAACTATAATAACTACTTATTAAGATAAGCTTCTAATCCTCTTAAGTCTCTCTTAATTAAAGCTTCTAGATATCTATTATCTTACTAAATATTAAATTAATTCTAGTTTATTTAATTATTAAGCTAATACTTACTAGAAAGATTATAATATTATTCTCCTTAAACTCTTCTCTATATTATACTTTAATTTAATTCCTATCTTAGTAAGTTCCTTTTTCTTTCTTTTATTTAGGTAGATAATCTAATATAATACTTTTCTAAGTCTTAAAATTATTCTAAGTTTAATTCTATAGTTTTTAGACTTTTAATTATTTTAATTACTTAATATATATAGAATTAGATATTTAGTTCTTTTCCTTTAGTAATTACTTATCTTTCCTTATTTAATTCCTTTAATAACTTCCTTTTTATAATTTAATAATTACTTCTAGGATTAAGCTTTTAATAATCTATACTCTTTAGTCTATTTTTATCCTAGTTAAATAGGCTTATCTTAGTAATTACTTCTTTACTATTCTTTCTTCTTAGCTTTATTATCTTAAGGCTCTTATTATTATCTTTATTAGGATTATTAATCTAATTATATATTATTACTATATCTATAGCTATTTATTAATATTAACTTATTTTTAAAAGTATATTTTAACCCCCTTTTATACCTATATCTTAGTTTAAAACTTTATAAGTAGTTAGTATACTAATTACATTTAATATAACTATTCTAATTATAATTAGAAGTTTTTCCCTAAATACTTTACTTTAGGTTATTAAAAAGATCTTTAGAAATTCCCCTTAGATAATAAAGCTATTATTCTAAATATATTAACTTTCTTTACTTTTAATATCTTTAATCCTTACTTTTACCCTTAAATTATCTTAGAGTATTCTTCTAAGTCTAATAGCTTATCTAATATTAAAATCTATAGATAGACTACTTAAGTTTCTACTTAGATTCTTTATAGTAAATATTAGGCTTTTTAATAGACTAAATTAATAATTCTTATTAAAAGACTTCTTCCTTAGAATAAGTAATAAATAGTAAATACTTAATATTCTATATTACTACTTAACTATTATTATTTTCTTCTTTTCTAGATAGGCTCCCTTTTTCCTATTCTTTCTTTACTTATAAGGTTTATTTATCTTTTAGTAAGTATAAAGTTTAATTTAGGTAATTATTTTAGGTTCTTTTCCCTTTATAAATATAGTTTATTTAGTCTTTTTTAGTAACTTTAATATTTTTCTTTTCTCTATTCCTCTTTATATAGTAATATTACTATCCTTAGCTAATACTATATCTTAAGTATTTTATTAAATACTTAGATAGCTATATATTAATCCCTAGCTTCCTTAATTATCTTTAGGATATAAATCTAGAAATTTCCTCTAAGCTCTCTTTATAATTAGATAATAAGTTTTAGTTTAGGGTTATCTAATAAGGAATTTAATTTACTTAGCTTATAAAGTGTATTATATAATACTTCTTTATTAGACTCTTTATCCTTATTATTAGATAGTAGTCTTATTATCTCTTTATTATTAAAGCTTATTTATTAACCCTAAGAATCCTTTTAGAAAGCCTTTAGCTAGTCTTTATAATAAGTCCCTAGAAGTTTAATTCCTATAAGTATCTTAAGCTTATAAGTTTTAGTCTTAGTAAGAACTTTATAAATTCTATATAATCCTATCTATCTTAGCTTAAGCTTTATAATAAAAGATAGATTATTATAGTTTTATATATTATACTAAAGGACTAAGTCTCTTAGTAATAAGAGTGTTTTTCTTATCTTAAAGGTATTTAACTTATTAGTCCTTCTAGCTAAGGTTTATTAATATTCCTTAACCTTTGCTTAAGTTACTTTAATATCTTCCTTATGTCTTTCTAGGATTTATATTCTAGCTAAGATTTTATCTTCTCTATCCTTAATATTATCCTAATTAATAAGTCTCTAGGTAGGGACCTTAACTTTAAGAGGAAGGATAGGTTCCTATCTATAAAGGAGTTAGAATAGAGAATAGCTATATAATCCTTAGATTGCTAATCTATCTACTAGAAGAGTTAGCTTAATTAAATTTACTTATTTCCCTAGCTTCCTAAGCTTCTTAAAGTAATTAGTTATAGATATATACCTAACTTTAATTAACCTATTTAACTTAGAGTTATAAAATAAGATTTTAGACATTATAATACTTAGCTTATCTAGCTTATTTAGGATTCCTTTTATAAGCTCCTTTCTATTATTAGTAATAATTTTAATTAGTATTCTATAATAGTAAATAATTCTCTTAATAAATCTTCTAATATTAGTAATAGTAAAGTTACTAATAGCTATAACTTTAATTTACTTAGTTAAGTTATATCTAACTTTTAGTAAGAACTTTATACCTTTATTAAGGAGTAAATACTATCTATTAATATAAATCTTTATTATTAAGTACTATAGAACTATTAGCTTTACCTCTTTAGCTAGTCTTTATACTAAATATACTTAATATATTAGGTATTCCTAAATAATAGTCTCTATAGACTATCTTATCTCTTGCTAAAAATAGTACTAAGAAATAATTTTTATTATTACTTCTTACCCTTTATAGCCCCTATAATAATAATATAATATTATAAGATACTTTTAAAGGTTCTTATTATTAATAATAAGTATAGGGTTATTTCCTTCCTTCTATCTTTATTTCTAGACTTAACTTCCCCTAATAAAGAATTATATTACCTTTACTCTTAGTCTCTTAAAGTCTTATATTAATATTCCTTTAAGTCTTTTTAGTATTATAAAGTACTTAGCTAGGATAAGTTAGTTTCCCTTATAATTATTTATAAGGGGGTTATTTCCTAGCCTAAAGAGAATAGTATTAAGATAAGTATTAATTATATCCTTAATATTTTACTTAGCTTCCTAATCTATAAAGTCTAAAGGTCTTTATCTCTTCTTTAATAGACTATTTATAATTATATTCTTCTTTCCTAAGATATATTTAATAGTAAAGTTAAAAAGCAGTATATAGCTTATCTATTTAATAATTATAGCTCTTAGTATATTATTTGCCTAATTATTTAATTAGTTTACTAATACCCTAGAATTTATCTCTAGAGTAAATAGATAACTATAGATATATATATATATCCTTTAGATAGTATAAAAAGCTCTTTTACACTTTAGCTTAGTTATATTATACTTTTTCTTAGTATTAGTCTAAGTTCTAGATTTAAATCTTATAGGATAATACTTTCCTTAAATAATCTATATTAAGATAACTCCTTATCTAAGTATACTAATATTAATTATTAGAATTACTTCTCTTATCCCTTCTAAAAGATTAAGGGTTATAAGAATAGAGATAAATATAATCTTTTCCTTTAGTAGCCTTATTATAGCTATTTAATCTTTCCCTTAGTCCTAGGTAGTATCTTTCTTTAATAGTAGGGTAAGAAGCTATATAATCTAAGTATAGTTCTTAATTTAGATTCTATAGTAATTAGTAATACTAAGAAAGCTTCTTACTTTAGTTAAGGAATAGTATTTCTCCTATTTAATAATCTTAATGATTTTTTCTTCTATAGGCTTCCTTTTACTTATATTATAGATATATCCTATAAGAGGAATAATCTTTTAATACTAAGCTAACTTCTTATTAATAATTAAATAGCTAGCTAATTCTATATTAACTAAAACTATATTAAGATTAATAAGGTATTCTAGGATAAACCTCCTAACTCTAGGAAGACTCTTCTCCCTATTATGATTAATCTCTAGGCCTTTAATACTAATATTATCTAGGAAAGCTCTTACTTTATCTAGGAGAAGATTAAGAAGGATCCTTATTATAATCTTAGTAAACTAAGCTACTAAGTTTATAGCTCTCTATAGTAATATATATAGTCTTATTAAGCTTATTAGGATATTAAAGATTATTAAATCTTTATTTCTTTTATTTAGCTTTACTTAGTTATATCCTAAGAAGAAGTTTAGTATAAAGAGGATTCTATATATCCTAAACTTAGCTAAGAAGTTATTTATTCTAGGAGGAATTATATTATCTTAGATAGTATAAGTATTATCTTATTTTACTAAATTAATAAGGTATAGCCCTTTATCCTTCTTTATAATAAGTATTTAATAATTCCTATAGGAATTATAATTTTCCTTAATAATCCTATTCTTTAACTATATTTTTAGGAAATTAATAACCTTTTTCCTACTCCCTTAAGGAATTACTATATTACTATAATATTAAATATTATATAGAGTGATTTTAATAACTTAGGGAAGTATTATTCTAGGGTTAATTTCCCCTTTTTCCTTAAAGGTCTAAGCTAAAGCTTCTTCCCTATTAAAGAGAATTTATTATAAGATATCCCTTTCCTTATCTTAATGGGTATTTCTTATTTAATCTATAATATTTCTTAGTCTCTCTCTAAAGAGCTTAGAACCTTTCTTAATCTTTAAGAACTTAGGTATAATATAGTTAGAATAAGGTAAATCTTATTCTAAGTTTCCTTTAATTTCTTCTTACTTCTTTTCCCTTTAGAATAAATTTCCTTTAAGTATAGATTTATTAGAAAGAATATTATCCCTTAGTAAGACTTTATTAGTCTTCCTTTTATATATTATATTAACTTAAACTATTATATTTTTATAGCTAATATCTAGACTTAGTTATTATACCTTAGTAATTCTAGTTATTATTAGATTATTATGCTTTATTTAATCCTTAAGAATAATCTTAAAGATTTTCTTAGCTATCTTT
>QGQB01000016.1:194-28290 GCA_003385265.1 Neonectria hederae | reverse complement strand
CTAAGGAATAATTATACTTCCTTAATGTTTTTTAGTCTAGGCTATTTACTAACTATAGTAATTTTCTTTAGATTTATCCTAACCTAGTTATATAAGATTATATATCTAAGAAATTCTACTTCCTTAATATAGAAATGACTTTTCTTTAGTTTAACTAATAAATTGTTATTTTATAGTACTTTTAGTATCTTATAGATATATTCTATATACTCTTCTTTAGTATTAGAGAAGATTAAGATATTATCTAGGTAATATACTATAAAGATATCTAGGTATTCTTATAGTATATAGTTAATCATTCGCTAAAATAAAGTAGGTATATTTATAAGTCTAAAAGGCATAATAAGGTATTTATAGAGTCTATACTTCGTCCTAAAGGTAGTCTTCCATTTATCTCTAGCTTTAATATAGATTAGATTATACACTCCTTTGAGATTTAGTGCTATAAAGACCTTTTTCCTATAGAGCCTATCTTTAAGTTCTATAATTAGAAGTAATAGGGTTCAATCTTTAAGGGTAATTACATTTAACTATCTATAATCTATAATAAGTCTAAGTTTTCTATTTTTCTTAGGAATAAATATAACTAGATAATCTATAGATAACTTAGATTCCCTTATATATCCTTTGTATAGTATTTTATTAAGGTATTCTTTAAGTATATAAAGTTATATTTCATTAAGGTTAAAGATTTTATAGAATATAAGTAATACTCTATCTTTTAATATAATTTCATAACTCTATTCATTGAATTATAGTAGACCTATCTTAAGTTCTTCCCTAAAAAGTTTCTTATAGATATAATACTATACTAATATATTCTTAAGGTATTCTTCTTTAGGTAGTTTCTTTTATTCCTTAAGGTCTCTATTCATTTATATAAACTATTACTTAATATATCTAATTATTCTTTAGATATATTATTATTTTGTTTATTTCTATTTATATTATATTCCCTTTGGGATTAGCGAAAGGTTTTATTCCTTATCCTATCCTTCGCTATTAATCTTATTATTAGTTAAAGTTTAAGATTTCTCTTTTAAATTATCTTTATTATTACTAAAGAGTATATTATTAGGATTAATATATACCTAGCCAGTTCTCTAATTAATATTAGGATTGAATTTCCTTAGCTATAGATACCCTAAGATAATATTATAGTATTATATTAGTATAATATTAAGGGTAATACCTTAATTCCTTCTATTGATAAAAACCTTTAAGTAATTAAGTTCTTAGGTTATAAATTTATTTTTATATTAGAATAGGTTACCTTTGAGATTATATATTGTATAGAACTCCTTTCCTTTATCTTTCTATATTAGCTTTAGCCTATTAACTATACTAGGGTTAATGTATAAGGCTTTAGCTTTACTATTTACTAATGTAGTAAACTATTTATCCCTAACTTATACTTATAGCTTAAGTGTCTTTCGTTTTATTACTGATTCTATTGTATATAGAGTCTTTTTCAGAGGTAGTTTATTCTCCTTCCTATCGCTTACTTATTACTCTTCTATAGGTAGTATTTATTATTTTCTATTATAAGTTTCTTATAGTTATATCCTAAGTATCCTATTTTTATATATTACTTATATCTATATCTAGGTAACTTTTTATATTTTATAATACTAATACTTATACTAATATAGTATTAAATGTAATAGTATTATGCTTAGTCTTTAGTATTCTTACTAGTTTAAGTTATAAAATTAAATCCTTCTTCTTTTATTTATAGGAATTATAACTTAAGTTTCTCTTTTTCTTCTTTATATTTAAAGCATTCTAAATATCTATAGCTAAGGGCATAAGGTATAGAATATTAAATATACTATATATTATACTATTCTTATACTTTTATTTATAAGTAAACTTAGTACTTAGAGCTAAGGTAGTATTTTAGGTTCTATAGTTCTTTAAGGTATTATTAGGGGAAGTAATTATCCCTTACTTTAATTCTTACTATATTATACTTTAGTAGGAGTTTAACTAGGGTATAATTATATATTTCCTACTTAAGGTAAAGGTCTTTAATAATTAATCCTTTAACTTAAGTAGGATAATAATTGTTTTTTACTTTATTACCTTTATATATCTTATAGTAATAATAATAATATAATATCTATAAGAGTTTATTATATCCTAGTGCAGAAAAGTATAAGTATAGATTATTACCTTCCTATAGTTCTAAGGTATTAGGGTTATAGATAGCTAATCTCTAAGGTTTAGCCTAGATATAAACTGATTCTCTATTATAAGTATCTTCTTATTTATAGTTAAACTATAGATATATATCCTCTTCTATTGCCTAAATTTATTTATTATACTAGTTATAGGTATACTTCTTTTACTATAGTAATTTAATTAAGAGTATAATAGCATTTAATTATTATTTCTCTTAATTATTATTTAAGTCTTTATTAGAAGTATTATTAATACTAAGAGCTATTTTATAGTTAGTATAGTTATTACTAGGGTATTCCTTAGCTAGGGCTTAAATATTGTTATTAGTAATAGGTAGTCTAAGTATTCTTATTTATCTAGCTTCTTATCCTGTATTAATATATAGGATTCTATCTTTCCTAGTATAGAACTTTCAGTAAATGTAATTATCTACTTCCTATTGTATAGATAGTTTAGTGTTACATTCTTAGTTGCTACTTAGTTATATGGGTTCTTTGGGAATTCAGTAGGTATTTATAGTATTATTTCCTAACTTTATATAGTTTATTATAACTATATAGTTTAGTTATCTATTAGGGATTTTAATAGATAATTATTAGTAGGATTCTATTTCTTCTAGGATTAGGATAAAAGGGGCTTATTTCTTATCCTTTCTAACTATAGTAATAGTCTTACTATTTATTGTAAATTAAGCTACTCCTTTAGGGATAGGGATCTAGGGGTTATATTATCCCTTAGGCACTCCCTTATCTCCTCTAGGAGTTTCTTATAACCTATATTATATTCTTCCTATATAAATACTCTTATCTTTACTTTTATATTACTAAGTACTAGAGAGGAGCTTTTTAGTATTAAATTAGTTAATACTAGTTATCTTATAGTTACTTCTCCTAGTTATAGTAATAGTCTTACTATAGTTAGTAAATTAGATATTCTTACCTTTAGGTATAAGCTTATATTTCTATTTAGTCTTAAGCTTCTAATACTTACTTTTGAAATGTCTTATTCTTCTATAATTCTAGTATTTAACTTAAGAGTAGTCTTTTTACATAGCTCTAAGTTCTATAGGGCTAGGCTAAGTCTCCTATAAAGTATTCCCGTTTCTTTTCTAGCTAGTATTAGAATAGTTTTTCTTTTTCTAGCCTTTAATAGAACCCTTCTTTCTCTCTATTCATTATTTAAATAGTTAGTTATTAATTATTACATAGAGCTTAGCATAGGCATTAAAGTTTATTAGAGGAATTAAGATTTTATATATTTCATCCTTAACTTTATCCTTTAGCTTCTAGTAGAACTTATTAATTTTATTTTTATTAGTCTAATTAAGCTTAGTAGTAAGGTACCTAAATTCAGAGAAGCATTCTAAGGTAGCCTTAGTCTACTTTAGCTTTTAGATTGCAATAAAGGCATTATATTTCTTATCCCATTCTCTATAGGCATTAATAAATTATTCTTTATATAGTGTAAAGCTACTAAAAAGTTCCTTAGTTTTAATCTTCTAGTTTTTAGGGGCATTCTTAATAAAGTCCCTTAGGTATAGTTCCATTCTATATAGCACTTTTCCATTAAAGAGGCTAATTCTATATTATACTTTGAGTTATTCATTCTTAAATATACTAGGA
The DNA here is from genome assembly GCA_003385265.1 of Neonectria hederae. Lineage (NCBI taxonomy): Eukaryota > Fungi > Ascomycota > Sordariomycetes > Hypocreales > Nectriaceae > Neonectria > Neonectria hederae. The sequence continues at coordinate 24,484 of QGQB01000016.1, read as the reverse complement.
TAGTATATATAAAATGACTTTAGTTATATTAAGTATTTATAGAGGTCCTTTAGGGTACTATTGAACTTTAGTAGTAGACTAAGTTTAATTATCTTACCTATATCCCTAGGTCTTAGGATATTAGGGGTAACTTTAAAGCTATTGAATTATTCAATTTATCTATATTACTCTTCATAGGCTTTTTCCTACTTAGTGCTAAGGTTATTAACTTACTTACAGAAGGTATTAATAATAATATTATTATTCGGATTTAATTGAATTTAATTAGTATTAAGCATTTAGATTTATTCCTCTAGTTATTTAAACTAAGTAAGATTCTTATTATATACTTTATATAAAGTATTATATAGTAATAGGATCTCTTAGTACTACTATTAATTCTTATATTTAAGATTAGTAATATCCTCCTTATTATCTTTATTAGATTCTATTCCCTTTAGGATACTAATATTCTCTATATTAATATCTTCTCTAGGGAGTCCTCCCTTAGTAATATTTAAGCTAGATAAGATTACTAAAGCTATAATAACTAATTTAAGTTATTACTTAGGTTAATATAGTAATATACTAAATAAAAGCTATTAATATATAATAATTAGGCTTAACCTAAGGGTCTAGGGTAAGTCTAAGGTATATAGTTTAATAATTAAGTAGACTAAGATATTATAGTAAGTAATATAGGTTACATTAGTAATATATAATAGTAAATTATTATATAACTAAGTAGGAATAAATCTAGTTATAGTATTAATAGCTAAGGAACTTAAGGCTCTTATTTAATATACTAAATGAATGTATATATATATTATAATTACTAGGTAGTTAAACGGTATTAAGTTATATTAAATAGTACTTATTTAATGTGTATACATCCGTAGTATTAAACTATGTTGAATAGAGCTCATTCGATATATATGTATTATACAGTGTAATAGGAAGGAAAAAGTGGGTACTGAAATGATTCTGCCGGTTGTGATTGCCTGGTTCCAACCTGGGTTGTGACATTATGAGTAATAATTTAGTAGTAAAGCTAACCCTTAAAGTTAAGCTAAAGAGTTATCTATAAAGATAATAATAAAGTTAAAGGAAGGAAAAAGGCAAGGAAATTAAGGACTAAATAAGGCTTTAAATATCCTATAAGCCCTTAGCTAAATAACTATAACTAATAAATGTTTAAGTAGCTTAATAATAGCTCTATTTAATAACTATTATTATAATTATTCTAACCTAATTAAGCAATAAAAATATAATGCTACTATTTATAACTAAATATATATCTTACTTCTAGCTTAATTAAAGTAACTTTAATACTAGTTTAGGTAAGGACTAGAACCTAGGAATAATATCCTAATTATTAATATTATTACTAAGACCTCTATAACTATTTATAGTTAGGTTATTTCTACTTTACTACTGAATTAGGCAAAGCTATTAGATTAGGAACTAATACCTTACTAATTAATATTATTACTAAAATTCCCTATAACTACTTATAATTAAGTGTTTTAAGCTTTATAACTTAATTAGACTTAGCTAATAAATTAGATTAAATATATTATAGGTTTACATTATATCTAGTGTTTCTATAACTAATTATAGCTAGGGAAATATAATCTTACTACTTAATTAGGTAATTATAATAAGCATTAGGGAATAATATAAGGATTAAGCATTAGTAGTTAAATTCTCTTATAATTACATTTATAGCTACCTTACTAGGGATTTAAAGGCTTAGGGATAGGCCTTTATAAGTAAGAAGACTCTATTATATACTAAAATAGTAATAGTCCTATAATACTAGAGATAGAATTATAATAGTATTATAGTCTTAGAGTAAGGGCAGTAGAGCTACTATAATCTTAGGGTAACTATACTAATTAGGTACTATTAGTGCATTACTTTACTCTAAGAAGTTAAACTACTAAACTAAAAGTCCTAAGGGCTAAGGGCTTAAGCAGTAGGGGCTATTAAAGTGGAATAGAGATAAAAGGAGCTTAGAAAACTAAGAAGAATAGAGAGGTTAGAGATTAATATACATTATAGTACTATTATACCTTTCCTACTATAATCTTACAGTGATTTAGTAGTCTATTTTACCTTCTTACTCTCTACTATAAATACTATTCCTAATAATATAAGAAGCTATTAAACTCTATAATCTCTAGATTTTACTAAAAGCTTATAAAGTATTTTAAGTAACTTAATATTAAGATCTTAAAGGATTTTTACTTTAGAAAGTATATTATAAGCTTAATTATTAATAGTATTTCCCTTACTTAATAGATTTAATATAAGGTAAGTTATATAAAGTAGTTAGGTATTATAAAGGAAAAATATATTATTTAGACTATTTTCCTTCTTATTAATAGTAAGATTTCTTATCTTTTATAAGTTCTATATAAGTAAATAACTTTAGTAAACTTTATATATAAATATAAGGAATAATAATTAACTATTAAAGCTTATATCTAATAATAGTATAATTACTATAGAAATAATTATAATAACTAATCCTAAAGCTATTAAGACTATAGTTTAGATTAATATAATAATAATTATAATTAATAATATAATAACTACTAGAATAATAATTAAACTTAATAATATAAAGAGTATTAAAGTAATAATTATAATTATAATAAAGACTAAGATTATAATTAAGACTAGGATTATAACTATAAATAAGGATATAATAATTATAAGAGAAATAACTATCCTTATAATAGGTAATAAGGTTATAGTAATTATAATAACCCTTAGGACTATTCTTATAAAATAAAGAAAATTACCTTTAAAAGTAAATACTAAGTTATTAAGAGTAAGTTAAATACTAATTAAAGCCTTTATAAAGCTAATAATAAAGATAATACCTTATATTTAGACTCTTTTACTTCTTCTAACTAATCCTAAAGAGTTTACTTTATAGTTATAACTATTAAGGATTTATATATTCTAATTAACCTTACTATTAGATACCTTATATATACTTAAACCTTCCTTATAAAGTCTATTCTATAGGAATATTAACTTACTAATTACTATATTAGCCCTAAATAAACTAATTATAAAAAGCTTATAAAGGAGACTTTTACCTTCTATTATAAGAAATATAAGGAAGTCTTACTAAGCTATAATAAGCTTTTTAAGTATTTTAAAGTCTATACTAACTTTAAAGTTATTACTAGCCTTATTAACTAAGAAGTTAATATTATATTATAGCTACTTCTTAATAGAATAGAATATATACTAATAGTTTAAAGCTCTTTTCTACTAAAGCCTATTCTCTATAATAAAGGGAAGAATTATACTTATCTATAACTTAATATAAAGATAACTATTAATAATCCTAACCCTATTAAGATCTATACTAAGTTTAGTTATAATTAACTACTTATTAACTAAAAGTAGCTTAAGACCTTTAAGTATAAGATTAAGAAGGTTAACTCTATAATTAGATATAGAGTTAATAGGGTAAAAGCCTATAATAAGTAGGCTATATTTACTATATATATTAATAAATAGTATACTAATAAATCTATTATTAATACTATAAAGTTTATTACCTTAGCTTAGGTTTAGAATAATCTTAATACTAAAGCTCTACTTAGAATAGCCTTTCTTACTCCCTATATCTATAATTTCTTTATTACTAAGAGAAGAATATATTATAACTTCTTAAAAGACTTTTATATCCCTTTTAGTATCTATTTAAGCTAGAAAGATATTAATTAATATATTATAGTTATTAGGATTATAACTATACTAATAAGTAAGATTATACTAATCTTAGTAATATAGAAGGAAATCCCTAAGGATTATAACTTTACTTTCTAAGGATTTATTCCTATAATAATATATACTTTAATTAATTCTAATAGTCCCTTAAGTATTATCTTTATAAATAATATAAAGGAAGATATTAAGCTCTATTAGAAGTAAAAGATTAGTAATATCTTTAAATAGGAAGGAATTTACTTCTTATTAATATAAACTATAGCTTTTAGTACTATAGTAATAATAGTATACCTAACTATTATAAATATTCTAAATATTCCCTCCTTTAATATTACTATAATAGTTATTACCTTAGTAGTTTCTACTAAGTTTTCCCTTACTAAGGATATTAAAGCTATAGTTAAAGGAACTTATATTTTTAACTAAGCTTTATTAATTCTTATACCCCTAAACTTATTAAATAATACTATTTTTTAAGATTATTATAATATTAATTTACTTTAGAAGTAATATTATAAAATAATCTCCTTAATATTTATTTTCTTTACTTAAGATAATAGGCTAATTAATCTACTTCTTAAGATTATTATTAATAAAGGTCTTAAGCCTCTAAAGATTCTATAGTAAACCTATATATAATATACTCTAGATTTACTAAAGAATATTATTAATAAAGGTATTTATATTTATAGTAAAAATCTTAGTTTTATTAAGAAGGTTAAGGAATTAATCTTATATTACTTAAAGCTCTAGATAAATATAGAACTTATCTAAATACCTAAAGGGAAAGAAATATAAGTACTACTTATTAATACTTAGTATAAATACTATATAGTCTAAAGATTCTATCTTAATAGTCTTAAAGATTAAAACTTTATTAATTTAACCTTTAATATATTATATTACTAAAGCTAAATAGAATAGATTAAAGGATTAATACCTTTCTTCATACTTATTTTTATAGTCTAAAAGTAAGTTAAAGGAGAATTTAAAGGTTATATAGTTATTAATCTTAGAGTATTAAATAAAATCTTAATACTTAATAATTATTCTCTTTCCTATTAAGAAGATATAATATAAAGTTTCTATAGAATTACTTTTATTATAGTAATTAATATTTTATCTTTCTTTTTCTAATTTAAAGTAATCCTTAAATACTAAGATTACTTTATAATAGCTAGCTATAAAGGCTTTAAAAGGTTAATAATAGTACTAATAGGATATTATAACTCCCCTACCTATACTTAATACTATATAGATAGACTACTTTATCCTTATTATACTTTCTACTAAGTCTTTATTAATAATATTATAATCTTCTCTAAGTTTATAGCTAAATATCTAAGATACCTAGAGATTCTCTTTATACTCTTTAATAAGTAGAATCTTACTATTTCTCTAAAGAAGAGTTAGATTAGATATCTTAGTACTTAGTTATTAGGATTTTATATAGATACTTTAGAGCTCTTAATAATAGCTAAGAAAATAATTATATTTATTTACCTTAATTTTCCTAGTTAATTAAATAGTCTTAAGTAATATATTAAAGCTATAAGATATATTTATTACTTTATTCCCTATTATACTTAGCTCTTAGAATTATTATAAGCTTAGAAAGTTACCTTCTTAACTATAGGATAAAAAGAAGAAAGAATTACTAATAATAATCCTAATTAATATAAGGTATATACTTAGATAATACACTTTATACTTAGTAAGAATAAGGAAATTACTTTCTTTACTCTCTAAGTAAAGATTACTTTAGGATAGATATTAAGTTATCTTAACTTAGTTAAGTAATTATTCCTCTAGATAAATATAAGCTTAGAATAAGGCTTTAGTACTATATTCTATTACTTTTATAATAACTATATTTAAGACTTAAGATTTAATATATTTATAATTATAATATAATTAATCTATTTCTTTAGCTATACTTTAATATTTACTAAGTAATAATATAAATTTATAAAGCTTAAAGTTATATACTTTATCTAAATTATAAAAAGACTTTAAATATCCTTATAATTTTCTAAGCTTCCTATAGTTATAGTAATTAATTACTTTATTACTAAATAGATTATTAAAAAAATATCTCTTAAGACCTTAAGTACTAATTAAGTAAACTAATAGCTAATTATAGCCTTAATATACCTTTCTAAGTATAATCTCTATATATATTACTTCCTAGGTAAAAAGAACTTTATTCTTAATATTCTAAGCTATATAATTACCCTAAAGACTAATCTTAACTTACTAAGGCTTTAGCTAAATTATATAGTATTAAATAATATATTAATAATATCTAAAGCTTTAATAGCTAATAATACTAAGTAATATTTCTAGGTTAATTATATAATAGATAAGTATTTCTCTAAGGTTATCTCTATAATCCTAGGGAAGGCTTTTATAGTAAGTAATTAGTTAGCTAATAAAGATACTATTAGAGCTTTTAAGCCTAATATATTCTTTATATTCTAAGATAGATTACTATCTTATAATAGTATAGATAATTATATTAGACTTTATATACTCTATAATATAAAGAAAGAAATCCTTAGGATAGCTTATAATAGTTATAATTACTTTAGAATAGAAAGAATAATATAAAAGCTATTAAAGCTCTATATTTATAACCTTTATTATAAAGTTAAGAAATATATCTATAGATATTAAACTTACTACTTAGAGTAAACTAATTAAAAGCAAAAGATTAGTAATTATAAGCTTATTTACTCCCTAGTAATACTAATATATACTATTATAATAGACTTTATTATTTACTTACCCCTAGTCTCTATAGAGAACTTATTATAGGCCCTTAAAGACTTTTCTATCTATAATACTCTTCTTATAGTTACTTATATAGTAAGTAAGAAAGGTTTCTTTATTTCTAGCTACTTAAAGTATTTAGTAGACAATTAAGTTATTATCTTAATAAAGTAACTTATACTATTTAACTAAGGTATACTAAAGGTTATTATTTTAGATTATAATTTAAAGTTTACTTTTTTATTCTAGAAGACTCTATAGATTACCTTTAGTATAAAGCTTATAATAACTATAATATATTACCCTTAGGCTAATAATATCTCTAAGAGATATAATTAAACTATAGAAATTACTATAAGATTTTACTATATAGAAAACCCTAGATTTAACTAAACTTATATCCTTCTAGCTCTATAATAATACCTTAATAATACTTATAATATTAGTATATAAGCTTTAGCTTATAAGTTCCTTTTTAGTCTTAACTTTTATAGTCTACTAAAAACTATATAGCTACTTAATTAAGAAGCTATTAATTTACTATTCCTAAGAAAAGCTATATAAAAGGAAGTATAATTTATTCTAGACTTTATTATTACTAAGGCTAAGAAATAATATAATAATAAGTACTAGCTTATTTAACTTAAGACTAGAGATTAAGTTTATTTATATCTCTATAATAAATATAACCTATTTAATATCCCTATAAAGAAATAGTCCTAATAATATATTAAACCTTTTAAGATTAAATATATAATTAATAACCTAGCTATTAAGCTTATATTACTTCCTAAATAGTATATTTATCTTATTATCTTATACTAATAGCTAGAACCTACTTATAGTAATAACTTCTAACCTAAGGAACTAGGGCTAATTAAAGAGGACTCTAAGAGATATATTATTAAATATATCTTTTACTATAAGGTAAGGAATTAAAGGAGGAATATTATACCCTTTAAAGGCTTCTGGATCCAATAGAAGGGCTAGGGCCCTAAATATAACTCTTAGGAGAAGACTAAGGATATTAATAAAGAGCTTATTATAGAATTTAAGACTGCTTACCCTAAGGCCTTTAAGATTAATAGCTAATCTAACTATTGCTATAGCAGTAAGAAGAAGACTTAATAGCTTAAAGCTAATAAGGCTATAGATAAAGAGGCTAATTAATAGCCTTTATACTAATCTTTGTAGAAGAAATAGTAAAATTACTTACTTAATTGTATATAATGGAAAAGATTAAGGAAAATTACTTAGAAATTAGGAATAGTAATTAGATAGCTTAGAATAGTATTAAAAGGAAATTATAACCTTAGAAGGATCTATATATTAGTTAATTACTAGAGATAGTAAGTCTTAGCTTTTAAAGCTAGGATATAATATATATAGCCCTTTGGGCTATAGTTATAGAATAATATAATAATTATATAAGTAATTATATAATCTAATAGACTAGGATCCTTAAAGTCTTAATATATAGACTAATTATAGTAAAGAAATTATCCTTCTTATAACCTTTTACCTTTACCTTTTATAATTAACTCTTTTCTATATATTAAGTTAATTACTTTAATATATTATAATTCCTTTAAATAAATATTAATAAATCTTTAGTTAATATTCTTAATTACTTTTAATATAATTAAATATTAAGATTACTAAGGAATAAATTAGTCTTAAGGCTTTAATTCTATCTTAAGATTAAGCTTATTAACTTTACTTATATATAATTAAGCTATTCTTTAAGAAATAGTTTTATATAGCTAAATTAGTAAATTACTTTTAATTTAATATAAAATTATATTTTTCTATTTCTTTAGTTAAGTAATTATTACCCTTAGGTAAAGTATAATTACTTTCTAAGGGATAAGTATATTTAGCTTAAGATTTATAAATTACTTTAACCTTAGTTAACTAAGGCAATAAACTTATATATTTCTAAGGAATTAATTTATTATTTATAATACTTTATCTTTATATTAGAATTATTAGTAAATAAAATAATAATATTTAATCTAGGATTTATAGGAATTTAGCTAACTTATTAATATTTAGAATCTATAGAATTTAAATAGTTAAGTAATAATAATAAACTAAAGTAAATTATTATTTTTTTACTATTTAAATATTATTAATTATTATTATAATTAATATAATAAAGTATAATTATAATTATTAATAGAGAATATAGTATTTTAAGTTTTTATAATTAAAATAATAAAAGTAAGCTTTAAATTTAGTATAAATAGTTTATATATAGGGAATTTAATAAGATTAGGATTTAATTTATTATTTTTAAGGGAATTCTTATAATTTATAATTAATATATAAAATTTATAAAAGTAAAAATATTATAAGATTAAAGCTTATAACTAAGCTTTCTATATAAAATTAATTAACTATTATATATAATAAGGATTTTAATAATATAAATAAGAATAATATATAAAAGGGATTATTTATAAGATTCCTTTAAAAAGTATTCTTACTTAGTATATTTTTTACTATATAAGGATAATAAAAAGAGATTAAGAATAAAGTAAAGCTTTTAAATTATTATAAAGTTTACTAAGGCTAATTATACTATAAGGGTATTAAGTAATTAATTAAGGCTAATTATATTATAATAAATTATTAGTTAGTTAGAGCTTAGTAATTAGAGAATTTAATTAGTATAAGCTTAATACTTTAGTAAATTAAATTATAAAGTTAATATATATAATAGAGTTATAATTATTACTATTTAATATATAGAAAAGAGTTAGTTATCAAAGGTAAGGGTAAAAGGTTATAAGAAGGATAATCTCTTTACTATAATTAGTTTATAGACTAAGACCTTAAGGATCTTAGTCTATTAGACTATGTAATTACTTATGTAATTATTATATTATTCTATAACTATAGCTTAAAGGGCTGTATATATTATAAAAGTATCTAAATCCTTTCTAAGTTAAAGTTAACTAAGGTTCTTAGAGTTATTAATATAGTAGCTAAGATTAAGAAGGTCTATAAGAGAGATAGTATTTTCCCGCCCTAGAATGCTAGCTCAGTCAGTAAGTATAATGACCTATTAAAGGTTAAGAAAGATCCCGTTTGTCGTAGGGCCTTGCGAGATACTTAAGCAATAATGTCCTCTAATGGCTATCTTAGCCGCTGAAAGCAGAGCCTAGGCATATACTCAGAGGCAGAGAGTCGTAAGGTCGAGCAGCTGTAGGACAGAGTCGAAAACCTCGAAAACCAAGTGAAGGATATGAAGGAGATGACTATGAAGATGGATAAGAATATGGAGGCATTGATGGGAATGTTCAAGGAGTTCATGAAGGCATCCGCTGCCACCTCCTAGGAGCCTAAGTAGTACTACCTAGGTTGTCTCATTTTTGGCAGCTGGCCCTGCCTTGTCGTTTCCTTAGCCCCTTGGTAAAATTTTGTAGGTTTTGTTATTTCTTCTCTTATTAGTCGTCGCGGGTTACGGATTTTCCATAGGCATCAATTAACTTTAGCGTCCTTATTTGTTGTTTACCACGCGTGTGATGGTGACATCACTATCTTCTCCTTTCCCTTTTGAGGGTGGCGCCATCAATAAATTTGCCGATATTCTACCGGTGCGCCACTTGTGGCTGTAGTCACGTCCCTCCGTGGGCCGCAGACAATCGATACTCCTCAGTGGTTACTGAAAGCACTTACGCAGATCGCTCACCCTAATCCACCTCCACATTAACGGGAAAGGAGCTAACCAGTGATGAACCTAATCTTGAATACTGCCTTTTCCACGGAGCATGCCCTGCTTGTCAATCCATTTCGTGACCTCAATCGTCGTCCAATATGACAACTGTGCCCAGTACTGCTTACATGCTTCCCAAGCCTCGTTCTTTGACCCGTAAGCCCCGATGACAAACTTCCAATCCAAGGCGAGGTATGCAGTACCATCACCGGCACTGCCGGCAGGAGCTGTTGTGATCAAGAGATAAGACGTCCTTCGCCCTTCCAGCTCTTTAAGCACTCTATTGCTCCCAAAGTCTCGCCAACTATTTTAAGCTCTACCGCTACATCCGATTAGTCGGTCTACCGAGGGGGTGGCCCCACCCGTCCAGACTTATTGAACAACGGGTATCCGAAGTAATCCCGCAGCAATGGCGGTCGCCCCCGCAACGCAATTCTAAAGCGTGACGTTATGTTTTGAATGTCGCATCAATCCGTTTTCCATCGACCAAGCATCTACCGCGATAACCCATGGCGCAGCCGAGGAGTGTAGAAGAGCTTGAAAAGCTCCTGCGACAGGCCGAGAAACGTGCCGACGAAGCAGAGAAAGAGCAACAGGGGGAGCGACTACGCGCCGAGAGAGAGCAGCAACGCGCCGAGAGAGAGCAGCAACGCGCCGAGAGAGAGCAGCAACGCGCCGATGAAGCAGAGAGAGAGCGACAGGAGGAGCGACAACGTGCCGAGAGAGAGCAGCAACGCGCCGAGGAAGCAGAGGAACAAACACGGCCTACGACACTGGACGAATACATCGCCGCGTGCCATGACCTCGTCTTCTCCAAATTTGCTGTTGAAACAGACAAAAAATTGACCTCGAAGGGCCCTATCACCAATCCGCGTAACAAGTGGTGTCCGACACATCTCAGGCCATGGCAGGACTTCCTAGAACAACAAAGAGTCATCTTTAGTGCACTCTACGACACGTTCCCTGCCCAGAGCCAGGCTTTCGAGAGCCGAAGTTTCCTGGCCGGCTTGGGGAACCGGATCTCCCAGCGATCGATAGCAAACGAGAAGACACTCGAGCATTTCCTGCACAACAGTGTGGAGGATCCAGTCAGAGCGATAATAGAGCAGCTCAAGCAGGTGGAGGAAGTGAGCAGTGCATTTGACATGGGAAATGGCATCATCTTCGAGAATCACCCCCATGCCATCAGCGACGTCGCTGAAGAAGTCGTTGCCCGGGAGACTCCTTCGACACCACCACAGACGCCAGACCGCACACGAGACCTCAACCAGCTGCGACCCGATCAGATCTGCGTCTATCGATCCAACAATGCACTCGCGATGACGCGTACCATGATCTACGTTTCTGAGTATAAGCCCCCCCATAAGCTAACTGCTCCGCATCTTCGTCTTGGTCTACGGGCTATGAACATTCCTAAGGACGTTGTCAATCGAAAAACCATTCCCACTTCTATGGACCTAGACGCGCTTTTCCAGTATCACGCGGACAGGCTAACGGCGTCTGCCGTCACGCAGACCTATCATTACATGATTGAGGGAGGCCTTGAGTATGGTCTCCTGACCACTGGCGAAGCGATCGTATTCCTCAGGGTCGACTGGGAGGAACCGGAAACGTTATATTACCACCTAGCAGAACCCGGCCCCGAGGTATCCGCCCATCCAAATCATTTCCACGTCTGTACGGCCGTGGGTCAGTATCTAGCTTTCAGCCTCATAGCCCTCGGCTCACCAGGAGAACGGCGGATGCATGGACAGGAGGAGCGTCGACAGGCTACCCTTGACTTGAGCAAGTGGGCAGAAGACTTTGAAACGACACATCGGTCAATTCCAGAGAGCGGAAGACAGGCACCAGACAGCTCACCCGCTTACACACCCACCACTTACGAGGCCATCGACCGATCACCGTACCTCCTCCGCAGAAAGAGACGCCAACCTGGTAGAGCTGATCAAGTCGAAAAGGAAACGTTAAGAAAGGATCCATCAGAATCATCTGATGATGAGTCAGCGCCTAATCTGCCGGATACTCCTAGCCCAGTGGAACGGCGATCACATGGTGAAGGGCAGGGAACTCGACGCAGTCAGCGGATTCTGGCCCAACGGCCACGCAGAGGCGGCGAACAAGGCCGGAAGCACTGTACACAGAAATGCCTTCTGGGTCTTGTCAGGGGAGGTTTTCTTGATCTAGAATGCCCCAATATGGCGCTTCACCGCAGGCAGGACGGCTGTGACGACCGCGACCGCAACCGCAGCCGCGCCCGTACCCAAACACGTGCTTGCACTCGTCCCGGCCATCCAGTCGATCATGCTGAATGGCTTCAACTTCTCCGGAAGCAACTGGAACGATCATTAGATGACGGCATTACGCCGTTAGGAGAGGGTGGTGCGCGCGGTGTACTCTTCCAGGTAACCCTACTTGCGTATGGCTATACATTCGTCAGCAAGGGCACGGTGCGGGCGTTCATCCCCGATCTTGAGCACGAAGCTGCAGTCTACGAGCGCCTCCAGCCGATCCAAGGCGTCAACGTGCCTGTGTTCCTGGGTGCTATCGACCTCCGATCGATGAACAAGATTTACTACTACGACCATCGGGTGTATGTGGTGCATATGATGTTTCTGTCATGGGGAGGGCATCGTATTGATCCAGCAGAAACCGTGGATAGCGAGGGGAGGCTGCTCGAGGATAAGGCGGTGCGGTCGTTGCGAGCGATGCATCAAGAGGGCGTGGTCCACAAGGATGTGCGCGTCGCAAACATGTTGTTCAATCCCGAGACTAATGGGGTTATAATAATTGACTTTGAACGGGCTTCGCTACTCAGGCCGCCCCGGCGTCTATTGGCGCAGTTGGTGCCAAACAAGCGAGCATGGAAGCAAGAGACAATAGATGCCAAGAAGGCGACTGGAGATTCACGCAATCGAAGCCGATCAAGTCGAGGATTTCCAGAGGATATCTTGATGGCGAAGACGGCGTTCTTAGACGGAAAAATGCACTGAAAGCTATGAGTTATCGGAGTTGAAAATCGAGTGGATTAGTGTGTATATATTATGCTTAGCTTGCTACCTCTTTACTAACTTCTATAATGAGTGTCTTATACTAGTCTCCTCCCTACTTATTATACTAGACTATTCTTATTTTACTAATAGGGTCTATAGACTAGGGGGGATTATATAATAGTATTATTCTAATATTAAGGTCCTTAGTACTTATTATATTTCCCTAGGTTATTTAATTCTTAGTAATTACTCTTAAAACTCTATATTTATATTTCTTTACTATAGGTTCTTTAAGGTTATTATTTATTCTTTATTTCTTTTTTATTATAGAATATTCTTTATAGTTAAGAGTATTATTAATTTTCTAGGGTTATAATTTACTAAGTTTTAGATATTTAGCCTTAGTAATATTAAGTATTTTAATTAAATTATATATAGCTTTAAGTTATTAATATATATTTTCCTTATTACTTTAGGAAGTTATAAACATTTTACTAAGTAAGAAATAGTAAATATATATTTAATTATAATTAATAAATTTCCTTAGAACTTATAAAATTTCCTATAGAATTTATTAGTTTTATTTTATTTTTCTTATACTTATAATTTAACTATAAAGACTTTTTATAGTTTTTCTTTATTATTTCTTTACTATTTTATAATATTTATTTTTAATTAATTCTTTCTTTTCTTTATTTAGTTTATTTACTCTAGGTTTATTTCTTATAGTATTAGGATATTTTAATTATAGTTTATTTTATTATTCTTATTAATTATTTTAATAATTTTTAATATATAGAAAAGGGTTAATTATAAAAAGTAAGAATAAAAGGTTATAAGAAGAATAATCTCTTTACTATAATTAGTCTATAGACTAAGACCTTAAGGATTCTAATCTATTAGACTATATAATTACTTATATAATCATTATATTATTCTATAATTATAGCCTAAAGGGCTATATATATTATATCTTAGCTTTAAAAGCTAAGACTTACTATCCCTAGTGATTAATTAATATATAAATCCTTCTAAGGTTATAATTTCCTTTTAGTACTATTCTAAGCTATCTAATTACTATTCCTAATTTCTAGGTAATTTTCCTTAATCTTTTCCATTATATATAGTTAAGTAAGCAGTCTTACTATTACTTCTATAAAGATTAGTATAAGAGCTATTAATTAGCTTCTTTATCTATAGCTTTATTAACTTTAAGCTATTAAGTTCTTTTCTTACTGCCTTAGTAATAATTGGATTAATTATTAGTTTTAAAAGCCTTAGGGTAAATAGTCTTAAACTCTATAATAAGCTCTTTATTAATATCCTTAGTTTTTTCCTAAGAGTTATATTTAGAGCTCTAGCCCTTCTATTAGATCTAGAAGCCTTTAAAGGGTATAGTATTCCTACTTTAATTCCTTACTTTATCGTAGAGGATATATTTAATAATATACTTCCTAGAGTTCTCTTTAACTAGCCTTAGCTCCTTAGGTTAAAAGTTATTATTATAAGTAGATTTTAGCTATTAGTATAAAATAATTAGGTAAATATACTATTTAGAAAGTAACTTAAGCTTAATAGTTAAGTTATTAATTATATATTTAATCTTAAAAGGTTTAATATATTATTAGGATTATTTCTTTATAGGAATATTAAGTAAGTTATAGTTATTATAAAAATATAAGTAAACTTAATTTCTAATCTTAAGCTAAATAAGCTAATACTTATTATTATACTATTTCTTAGCCTTAATAATAATAAAGTTTAAGGTAAGTTATACTTCCTTTTATATAACTTCTCTTAGAAATAGTAAATTAATAGCTTTCTAATTAAGTAACTATATAGCTTTTAGTAGACTATAAAAATTAGTATTAAAAAGGAACTTATAAACTAAGGCTTATATACTAATATTATAAATATTATTAAAGTATTACTCTAGAATTAAAAGAATATAAGTTTAGTTAGATTTAGGGTTTTCTATATAATAGAATCTTATAGTAATTTCTATAGTTTAATTATATTTCTTAAAGATACTATTAGCCTAAGGATAATATACTATAATTATTATAAGCTTTATACTAAAGGTAGTCTATAGAATTTTCTAGAATAAAGAAGTAAACTTTAAATTATAATTTAAGATAATAACCTTTAGTATACCCTAATTAAATAGTATAAATTACCTTACTAAGATAATTATTTAATAGTTTATTAAATACTTTAAGTAGCTAAGAATAAGGAGATTTTTCTTACTTATTATATAAATAATTATAAGAAGGGTATTATAAATAGGAAAGTCTTTAAGAATTTAAGGTAAGTTCTCTATAGAGACTAAAGGTAAATAAATAATAAAGTCTATTATAATAGTATATATTAGTATTACTAAGGGATAAATAGACTTATAATTATTAATCTTTTACTTTTAGTTAGTTTACTTTAAGTAATAAGTTTAGTATTTATAGATATATTTCTTAATTTTATAATAAAGGTTATAAATATAGAGTTTTAATAATTTCTATATTATTCTCTCTATTCTAAAGTAATTATAATTATTATAAGCTATCCTAAGGATTTCTTTCTTTATATTATAGAATATATAGAATTTAAAGTAATTATCTATATTATTATAATATAGTAATCTATCTTAGAATATAAAGAGTATACTAAGCTTAAAAGCTTTAATAGTATCCTTATTAATTAACTAGTTATTTACTATAAAAGCTTTCCTTAGGATTATAAAAATAACCTTAGAGAAATACTTATCTATTATATAACTAACTTAGAAATATTACTTAGTATTATTAGCTATTAAAGCTTTAAATATTATTAATATATTATCTAATACTATATAATTTAGCTAAAGTCTTAATAAGTTAAAGTTAATCTCTAGGGTAATTATATAGCTTAGAGTATTAAGGATAAAGTTCTTTTTACCTAAGAAGTAATATATATAAAGATTATACTTAGAAAGGTATATTAAAGCTATAACTAGCTATTAGTTTACTTAATTAGTACTTAAAGTCTTAAGAGATATTTTTTTAATAATCTATTTAGTAATAGAGTAATTAGTTAATATAACTATAAAAAGCTTAAAGAATTATAGGAATATTTAAAGTCTCTTTATAACCTAAATAAAGTATATAACTTTAAGCTTTATAAGTCTATATTATTACTTAATAAATATTAAGGTATAGTTAAAGAAATAGATTAATTATATTATAGTTATAAGTATATTAAATCTTAGTTCTTAAGTATAATTATTATAAAAGTAATAGAATATTATACTAAAGCTTTATTCTAAGCTTATATTAATCTAAAGGAATAATTATTTAATTAGATTAAAATAACTTAATATTTATCTTAAAGTAATTTCTACTTAGAGGATAAAGAAAGTAATTTCTTTACTTTTACTAAGTATAAAGTATATTATCTAGGTATATACTTTATATTAATTAGAATTACTATTAGTAATTTTTCCTTCTTTTTATCCTATAGCTAAGAAGGTAACTTTCTAAGCTTATAATAATTCTAAGAGCTAAGTATAATAAAGAATAAGATAGTAAATATATTTTATAGTTTTAATATAATACTTAAGATTATTAAATTAACTAAGTAAGTTAAGATAAGTAAATACAATTATTTTCTTAGTTATTATTAAGAGTCCTAAAGTATTTATATAAAATCCTAATAGCTAAGTACTAAAGTATTTAATCTAGCTTTTCTTTAGAGAGATAATAAGGTTTTACTTATTAAAGAATATAAAGAGAGTCTCTAGGTATCTTAGATATTTAATTATAGACTTAGAAAAGATTATAATATTATTAATAAAAGCTTAATAAAAAGTATAATAAGAATAAAATAATTTATCTATATAGTATTAAGTATAAATAGAGAAATTATAATATCCTATTAGTATTACTATTAACCTTTTAAAGCCTTTATAATTAGCTATTATAAAGTAATTATAATATTTAAGGATTATTCTAAATTAGAAAAAGAAAAATAAAGTATTAATTATTATAATAAAAGTAATCTTATAGAGAGCTTATAGTATATCTTCTTAATAGGGAAAAGGATAATTATTAAGTATTAAGATTTTATTTAATACTTTAAGATTAATAACTATATAATCTTTAAGTTTTCCTTTAACTTACTTTTAGACTATAAAGATAAGTACTAAGAAAAGTATTAATCCTTTAACTTATTCTATTTAGCCTTAGTAATATAATATATTAAAAGTTAAATTAATAAAGTTTTAATCTTTAAGACTATTAGGATAAAGTCTTTAGGCTATCTAGTATTTATACTAATTATTAATAAGTAATATCTATATTTCTTCCCCTTTAGGTACTTAGATAAGCTTTATATTTATCTAGAGCTTTAAGTAATATAAAATTAATTCTTTAACCTTCTTAATAAAGTTAAAGTCTTTACTATAAATATAAATACTCTTATTTATAATATTCTTTAGTAAGTCTAGAGTATATTATATATAAGTTTACTATAGAATCTTTAGAGGCTTAAGACCCTTATTAATAGTAATCTTAGGAAATAGATTAATTAGCTTATTATCTTAGGTAAGGAAAGTAAATATTAAGGAAGTTACTTTATAGTATTACTTCTAAGGTAGATTAATATTATAATAATCTTAAAAAAAAGTATTACTTAATAAGTCAAAGGGTATAAAAGCTAATAAAGCTTAGTTAAGAATATAAATCCTTCTAGCTATAGCTTTAATATTCTTAGTAAGGGAGAATTTAGTAAAGATTATTAAAGTAATAACTATTATAGTAATATTAAAAGAGAGAATATTTAGGATATTTATAATAATTAGGGATATTACTATTATTATAGTACTAAAAGCTATAGTCTATATTAATAAGAAGTAAATTTCTTTCTATTTAAGGATATTACTAATCTTTTACTTTTAATAGAACTTAATATTTTCCCTTATATTATTTATAAAGATAATACTTAAGGGACTATTAGAATTAATTAGAGTATATATTACTATAGGGATAAATCTTTAGTAAGTAAAGTTATAATCCTTAGGGATTTCCTTCTATATTACTAAGATTAGTATTATTTTACTAATTAATATAATTATAATCTTAATAACTATAATATATTAATTAATATCCTTTTAACTTAAATAAATACTAAAAGGGATATAAAAGTCTTTTAAGAAGTTATAATATATTCTTTTCTTAGTAATAAGGAAATTATAAATATAGAGAGTAAAGAAGACTATTCTAAGTAAGGCTTTAGTATTAAGATTATTCTAAACTTAAGCTAAAGTAGTAAACTTTATAATATTAATAATAGATTTATTAGTATATTACTTATTAATATATATAGTAAATATAGTTTATTTATTATAAGCTTTTACCTTATTAATTCTATATATAATTATAAAGTTAACTTTTTTAATTTTATACTTAAAAATCTTAAATTACTTTTAGTTAATAAGGGATTAATTATAACTAAAGTTAGTATAAATCTTAATAGGGTTAAGGTTATTAGTAATTATCTTTATATTAAGTTATAAATAAGTATAGTTCTTCTCTTTATTATAAAGAATAAACTCTAATAAAGGAAAACTTTAAACTATTAATATATATTCTATTTTATTAAGAAGTAACTATAGTATAATATTAACTTCTTAGTTAATAAGGCTAATAATAGCTTTAAAGTTAATATAGACTTTAAAATACTTAAAAAGCTTATTATAACTTAGTAAGACTTTCTTATATTTCTTATAATAGAAAGTAAGAGTTTCCTTTATAAACTTTTTATAGTTAGCTTATTTAAAGTTAATATAGTAGTTAATAAGTTAATATTCCTATAGGATAGACTTTATAGGAAAGGTTTAAGTATATATAGAGTATTTAATAGTAGAGTTAACTAGAATGTATAAATCCTTAATAGCTATAGTTATAAAGTAAAATCTTTAGGATTTATTAAAGAAAGTAAAAGAGTTTAAATATAAGGTATTATCTTTATTATTAGCTTTATAAGGGCTTTAATTAGTTTTTAGCTTATTCTTAATAATTTAATACTTACCTTTAAAGGTAATTTTCTTTATTTTATAAGAATAGTCCTAAGGGTTATTATAGTTATTATAACTTTATTACTTATTATAAGGATAGTTATTTCTCTTATAATTATTATATTCTTATTTATAGTTATAGTCTTAGTCTTAATTATAATCTTAGTTTTTACTATAGTTATAGTTATTACTTTAGTATTCTTTATAGTATTAAGTTTAATTATTACTTTAGTAATTATTATATTATTAATTATAATTATTATTATATTAATTTAGACTATAGTCTTAATAGCTTTAGGATTAGTTATTATAATTATTTCTATAGTAATTATACTATTATTAGATATAAGCTTTAATAATTAGTTATTATTCTTTATATTTTTATATAAAGTTTCCTAAAGTTATTTACTTATATAGGATTTATAAAAGATAAGAAATCTTATTATTAATAAGAGGGAAAATAGCCTAAATAATATATTTTTCCTTTATAATACTTAATTACTTAGTATAACTTATCTTATATTAAACTTACTAAGTAAGGGAAATACTATTAGTAGTTAAGCTTATAGTATACTTTCTAGAATAAAGATTCTCTAAGATTTTAGCATTAGGTTATTTAAAATACTCTATAAGCTTTTAGTAAAATCTAAAGATTATAAAGTTTAATACCTTCTTATATTAACTTATATTTAATTCTCTTATAAGCTATTCTATAGTATTTATACTAATTATTAATATATAGTAATCTTAGAAGGAATTATTACTATAATACTTAAAGATTTATATATACTTATAGAAGAAATAAATATTAGTATAAATAGTATAATTCTATATAATTATTATATTAGTTTTCTTAAGATTATATTAATCTAAGTTAAAAATACTAATAGCTTTCTTTTTAACTTTCTTCTAAGAATCTTTAGTAAAGGTTATTATAAGTTAAGATTAATTTTACTTTTAATATACTTAAATACTAGCTTATTTATTATTAGAACTATTAAAGGAAGATTCTAAGGAATTATTATTATTATTAAAAGCTTAATATTATATCTTTCTATAGCTTATCCTTAATATTATTTTACTTTATATAGTTAAATTAAGAGTAATTACTATATTCTAAGGATTAAGAACTCTATAGTTTCTATTAAATGTTTCTTCTATAGTTTTTATAGTAGTTTTCCTTACTATTAAGAACTTTATACTATTAGATCTATTAAAAGCTTTAAATTTAAATTACTTTATAATAATATTATATTATTACTTATAATAGACTATATTAATTATCCTAACTTATAGAAAACTAAAGAATTCCTAAGTATTAATACCTTAAGTAATATATTAAGTAATAAAGTTTATAATACTAAAGATAATATTAGAATCCTAAAGTATAAAAGTATTTAGAATTTCCTTTATAATTTACTTACTAATAAGTCTAGTATAATAAATACTTTAGCTAATTATCTTAATATATTATAATTCCTTTAAGTAAGTATTAATAAATCCTTAGTTAGTATTCTTAATTACTTTTAATATAGTTAAATATTAAGATTATTAAGAAATAAGTTAATCTTAAGGTTTTAATTCTATCTTAAGATTAAGCTTATTAGTTTTATTTATATATAATTAAACTATTCTTTAAGGAATAGCTTTATATAGTTAAATTAGTAAATTACTTTTAATTTAATATAAAATTATACTTTTATACCTTTTTAATTAAGTAATTATTACCCTTAAGTAAAGTATAATTACTTTCTAAGGAATAAGTATACTTAGCTTAAGATTTATAGATTATTTTAACTTTAATTAACTAAGGAAATAAACTTATATATTTCGTAGGAATTAATTTACTATTTATAATATTTTATCTTTATATTAAAATTATTAATAAGTAAAATAATAATATTTAATTTAAGATTTATAGGAATTTAATTAGCTTATTAATATCTAAAATCTATAGAATTTAGATAAGTAAATAATAATAATAAGCTAAAGTAAATTATTACTTTTTTACTATGTAAATAGTATTAATTATTATTATAATTAATATAGTAAAATATAATTATAATTATTAATAGGGAATATAATATTTTAAATCTCTATAATTAAAGTAATAAAAGTAAGTTCTAAATTTAGTATAAATAGTCTATATATAAAGAATTTAATAAGGTTAAAGTTTAATTTATTATTTTTAAGGGAATTTTTATAATTTATAATTAATATATAAAATTTATAAAAGTAGAAATATTATAGGATTAGGATTTATAACTAAGCTTTTTATATAAGATTAATTAATTATTATATATAATAGGGATTTTAATAATATAAGTAAAAATAATATATAAAGAGGATTATTTATAAAGTTCCTTTAGAGAATATTCTTATTTAGTATATTTCTTATTATATAAGGATAATAAGAAGAAATTAAGAATAAAGTAAAATTCTTAAATTATTATAAAGTTTACTAAGGCTAATTATATTATAGGGATATTAAATAATTAATTAAGGCTAATTATATTATAATAAATTATTAATTAGCTAAAGCTTAGTAATTAAAGGACTTAATTAGTATAAACTTAATATTTTAGTAAATTAAATTATAAAGCTAATATATATAATAGAACTATAATTATTACTATTTAATATATAGAAAAGAATTAATTATAAAAAGTAAAGATAAAAGGTTATAAGAAGAATAATTTCTTTACTATAATTAATCTATAGACTAAGACCTTAAGGATTTTAATCTATTAGATTATATAATTACTTATATAATTATTATATTATTTTATAACTATAGCCTAAAGGGCTATATATATTAATTTTATAATATTTAAAAAGTAGTTTAAATTTAAATATTATTATTATTAAAGATATCTTTACTAATAAAATATAATATATATTTAATATTATTAGAATATAAGGGATTACTTAGTTTTATTTATTTAAGAATATACTTTATTATTTTATAGTTTATTATATATAAAGTTTACTAAGGTTATTTATTTATATAAAACTTATAAAAGATAAAAAATCTTATTATTAATAAGAGGGAAAATAGTTTAAATAAAATATTTTTTCTTTATAATATTTAATTATTTAGTATAATTTACTTTATATTAAACTTACTAAATAAAGAACAAACTATTAATAATTAAGCTTATAATATACTTTCTAAAGTAAAGATTTTCTATAATCTTAATATTAAGTTATTTAAGATACTTTATAAGCTTTTAGTAAAATCTAAAAATTATAGAATTTAATAGTTTCTTATATTAATTTATACTTAATTTTCTTATAAGTTATTCTATAGTATTTATACTAATTATTAATATATAGTAATCTTAGAAAGAATTATTATTATAATATTTTAAGATTTATATATACTTATAAAAGAAATAAATATTAGTATAAATAGTATAATTCTATATAATTACTATATTAATTTCCTTAGAATTATATTAATTTAAATTCAAAATATTAATAGCTTTCTTTTTAACTTTCTTTTAAAACTCTTTAGTAAAAGCTATTATAAGTTAAAATTAACTTTATTCTTAGTATATTTAAATATTAACTTATTTATTATTAAAACTATTAAAGAAACATTCTAAAGATTATTATTATTATTAAAAGCTTAATATTATATTTTTTTATAGTTTATCCTTAATATTATTTTACTTTATATAATTAAATTAAGAATAAGTATTATATTTTAAGAGTTAAGAATTCTATAGTTTTTATTAAAAGTTTTCTTTATAGTTTCTATAGTAATTTTCCGTATTATTAAGAGTTTTATATTATTAAATTTATTAGAAATCTTAAATTTAAATTACTTTATAATAATATTATATTATTAATTAAAATAAATTATATTAATTATCTTAATTTATAAAAGACTAAGGAATTCCTAAATATTAATACCTTAAGTAATATATTATATAATAAAGTTTATAATATTAAAGGTAATATTAAAATTCTAAAATATAAAGATATTAAGAATTTTCTTTATAGTTTATTTACTAATAAATTTAATATAATAAATACTTTAATTAATAATTTTAATATATTATAATTCCTTTAAATAAATATTAATAAATCCTTAGTGAATACTTTTAATTATTTTTAATATAATTAAATATTAAGATTATTAAGAAATAAATTAATTCTAAGACTTTAATTCTATCTTAAGATTAAGCTTATTAATCTTATTAATATATAATTAAACTATTCTTTAAGAAATTAATATATATAGCTCTTTAGGCTATAATTATAAAATAATATAATAATTATATAAGTAATTATATAGTCTAATAGACTAGAATCCTTAAGGTCTTAGTCTATAGACTAATTATAATAAAGAAATTATCCTTTTTATAACCTTTTACCCTTACCTTTTATAATTAATTCTTTTCTATATATTAAATAGTAATAATTATAACTCTATTATATATATTAGCTTTATAATTTAATTTACTAAAGTATTAAACTTATACTAATTAAATCCTCTAATTACTAAACTCTAGCTAATTAATAATTTATTATAATATAATTAGCTTTAATTAATTATTTAATATCCCTATAGTATAATTAGCCTTAGTAAACCTTATAATAATTTAAGAATTTTACCTTATTCTTAATCCCTTTTTATTATTCTTATATAGTAAGAAATATACTAAGTAAGAATACTCTTTAAAAGAACTTTATAAATAATTCTCTTTATATATTATTCTTACTTATATTACTAAAATTCCTATTATATATAATAACTAATTAATCTTATATAGAAAGCTTAATTATAAGTTTTAATTCTATAATATTCTTACTTTTATAAATTTTATATACTAATTAAAAATTATAAAAATTCCTTTAAAAATAATAAATTAAATCTTAATCTTATTAAATTCCCTATATATAGACTACTTATATTAAATTTAAAACTTACTTTTATTACTTTAATTATAAAAACTTAAAATATTATATTTTCTACTAATAATTATAATTATATTCTATTATATTAATTATAATAATAATT
>QGQB01000159.1:0-37254 GCA_003385265.1 Neonectria hederae | reverse complement strand
TATAGTTTTTTCTATATTTAAATAGAAAAGAAATACTATTTATTTCTTAAGTCTATAGTATATAAATAAATTAAATTATATAATATATATAAAATAGAAAATATTTTATATTATTCTTATAGAAATAAAAATAAAGAATTTATCCTTAGAAATAATAATATTCTTTATTTTAATCTTTTTATTTATTTATTTTAATTTAATATAAATATATAATAAAAATATATTAAGAAAAGTTTATAAATATAATTTATATTTTATTTAAGAATTATATTATATTTATTATAATTATTATTATAATTATTATTATTATTATTATTATTATTATTATTATTATTATTATTTTTAATTATTATTATTATTTTTAATTATATAAAAGAATTATTTATTATAATAATAAAATTATAATAATAATAAAATACAGAAAATAAATATATTAAAAATAATTCTAAATAAAATTTTAAAAATTAATAATATACTTAAGATTTAATATTAATATAAATATAAATAAAAACTAAAGAAAAAATAATTTATAAAAGTATTAAAAAGAGAAAAAAGAAAAAAAACTATTATAAATTTAATAAAGAAGTTAAATAATATAAATCTAAGTAATAATTAATAATTATTAATAATTATAGAATATTATATTAATTTTTAATTATTAATAATAAAGTTATTAATTAATAAATTTATTAATAATTATATTTATTTATTTAAAGTTTAAACCTTTAATTATAAGAATATAATAACTTTATAAAAATTATATTAATATATAAACTATATATATTTAATATATATTTACTATAGAATTAAACCTTATATATTTCTCTCTTTTTTTCCCTTTTTTCCTCTTTTTCTTTTTCCCTTTTTTTTTCTTTTTTTTTTTTTTTTTTTTTTCTTTTTCTTATCTTTAAGAAATAAAATAATTTTAGTTTTAATATAAAAAGTTCTTAATTTATATACTATAATACTATAAAGAACTTTACTTAAGCTTACTATAAAAAGAATATAGATTTTTATTTATTCTAAGCTTTTTTTATATTTAAATAAAATAAAAGTACTATTTATTTCCTAAGTTTATAATATATAATATTAATTTATTTATATACTATAAACCTAAGAAGTAAATAATACTTTTTTTCTATTTAAATATAAGAAAAACTATATAAAAACTTATATTCTTTCTATAATAAGCTTAAGTAAAGCTCTTTATACTATTATAATATATAAATTAATAATCCTTTATACTAAGACTAAAACTATCCTACTTCCTAGGGGTAAGGAAGAAAAAAGGAAAAAGAAAAAAAAAGAGAAAAGGAAAAAAGAGAAAAAGGGAAAGAAAAAAGAAAAGAAAAGAGAGAAATATAGTAAAGTCTAATCCTATAGTAAATATATATTAATTATATATAGCTTATATACTAGTGTAATTTCTGTAGGATTATTATGCTATTATAACTAAAGGCCTAGATTTTAAGTGGGTAAATATAGCTACTAGTAAGTCTATTAGCTAGCAGCTTTACTATTAGTGGTTAGAGGCTAGTGCAGCATTCTACAGCTGCTAGCAGCTGTTAGCCATTACCCGGGTTTCTATTATTTAGTCTCTTTGTTAGGCTTATGATGCCTTCCTTCCTTTCTTCCTTCCCTCTTTAATGCCTCTGTAAGTTGCCCTTTCCTAGGCCCCTGTCTGTGCCTATGCTAGCACTGGGTCTTAAGTGTATTACTAACTTCTAGTCTTTTATCTAAGATTAACTTTAATATATTTATTCTCCCTACTTTATTACTATTATAGCTTTATTACTATAGTAATTAACTTCTTTATATAACTAAGGATAATAACTATAATAATAATAATAATAATAATAATAATAATAACTATAATAAATATAGTATAAATCCTAGGTAGAATATATATAGTTATATATGCTAATTTATCTTATGTATAAATACTAATTATACCTATAAGTTCTCCCTAATATATTCCTATTATATGCCTATATTAATCTAAGGTAGGCAAAGAGAAAGGCTAAGGTAGAGAGTATTACTGCTTCTAAGGATAAGTCTTTTGCCCTTATTCTTATGGGAATAGTATAGGATATTCTCTATTCTATATATATTATATAGATAAGTAAAGATAGTATAGTAAGTCTTTACTAAGATTAGGTAAATATAGTAATAAGAAGTTATATAGCTTATATATTTATATATAAGATCTATAAACCTTTACTATTTATTGTTAGTTTATAATATATAAATAAATTAAATTATATAATTTAGATATTAATATAATTTCTATAGAATTATTATATAATTATAATTAAAAATTAAAAATTTAAATAAATAAATATAATTATTAATAGATTTATTAATTAGTAATTTTATTATTAATAATTAGAACTTAATATAGAATTTTATAATTATTATTTAGATTTTTAGTATTTAATTTCTTTATTAAATTTATAATATTTCTTTTTTCTTTTTAATATTTTTATAAATTATTCTTTCTTTAGTTTTTATTTATATTTATATTAATATTAAGTCTTAAGTATATTATTAATTTTTAATCTTTTATTTAAGATTATTTTTAATATATTTATATTTCTTATTTTATTATTATTATAATTTTATTATTATAATAATTAATTTCTTTATATAATTAAGAATAATAAGTATAAGAATAATAATAATAATAATAATAATAATAATAATAATAATAATAATAACTATAATAAATATAGTATAAATTCTAAGTAGAATATATATAATTACTTATATTAATTTATCTTATATATAAATACTAATTATACCTATAAGTCTTCTTAATATATTCCTATTATATACTTATATTAACTTAAGGTAAGTAAAAAGAAAGGCTAAGGTAAAGAGTATTATTACTTCTAAGGATAAGTTCTTTATTCTTATTCCTATAGGAATAATATAAAATATTCTCTATTCTATATATAGTATATAAATAAGTAGAAATAGTATAATATATCTTTATTAAAATTAAATAAATATAATAATTAAAAGCTATATAGCTTATATATATATATATAAGACTTATAAACTTTTACTATTTATTATTATTATTACTACTTAAGCTTTAGTAAAGACTTTTCTATATAAAAAAGGAAATAGTAAAGTAAGTATAAATTAGATTTATAATATAAGTATAAACTAACTAGAGTATAGAAAAAAGAAAAGCTTAAGAAACTTAAGAATATAACTTATTAAGTAAAGAGTTAAATACCTAAATATATATATATTATACTTATAGTAATAATTATAAGCCTAATAATTAATTAGTTTAATATACTAATTAGTAAAATTAATTATATTATTAGAATACTTAAGTACCTTAAGTATATTATAGTCTTAGCTCTTATTCTACTAAGTTATATTCTTAAGCTTATTAAATTATTAGTCTTTAGGGAGTTTAGTAAAAAAGATAAAGATAAGGATAAAGATAAAGAAATAAATAGTAAGGCCTTAGAGTAAGAGTAAATAGTAAATAATAAAGGTATAAGTTTAGGATAAGTCTATAAGTTAATACTATAGATTTAGAAGATTTAATATAAAGATTAAAGGATTTAATTAAATTAATAACTATTATAACTAGGCTAGTTTTTTACTCTTTATAGCTTTTTCTAAGTATATTTTACCTCTCTATAAGGGGAATAAGAAGTATTTAGAGTAAGAATATATTATTTCTAATTAAGAGCTATTAATTCTAGCTTATTACTTTATAAGCTTATATTTTACTTTTATATTATAATTATAATTATTATAGATCTAAAGGGTAAGCTTATAATATAAAATAAAGTATTAGTCTAAGAATTAATAAGTAAATAATTATACTATTTTATACTCTAATAATTTGTATTTTAGCTTATATTAATCCTATAGTAAGTTTATAAAGTAATTATATTATTCTATAAATCTTAAGTAGAAAATAATAATATATTTAAGTATTTCTTTATTAGTCCTATATAAGTATTATAGTAAGAGTATATTAAATATACCCCTTAAGAAGAGGAAGCTTCTTAGACTAATTTTTCCTATTCTTAGCTATATAAGTATAAAGCTTTAGTATTTATTAAAGCTTTAATATAGGTATAATACCTTCTTCTTACTAGTAGAGAAATAAGCTTCTATAGGTTTAAGGTAATTAATCCTTTAGTACTTTTTCACTTTATCCTAAAGTTAGGTTTACTATATAGTTTACTTAAATAGAGTATAATCTTTAATAGCTTCTAGGGTTAATTCTTATCCTTTATAGGAAAGCTAACTTTTAAGCTAATCCTTAATTTCCTATTATAGCTATTACTATAGTCCTTACTATTAGTTATTATAAATTTACCTTATAGCTATAGTAATAATAGCCCTTATAAAGGGTATAGTTTTCTATTTCTCTATATAGCTATAAAATTAAATAGTAAGTTTATTAAGGTAAATATTAAGGGGGGGAATAATTAGTTCTATCTTTAGAAGGTAGATTAATATAGCTTTATAAGTTCCTATTACTATATATAAGTTCTAAATCTATTTTACTATAAGTATATATATAATCCCTTAGGGTTTTCCCCCTAGGGGGATTAGAGTATAGTATACTCTAGTACTATAAACTATTATAGATTTTATAACCTATATATAAATTAATCTTACTACTTTAAGACTAATCCTCTATATACTTAGAATAATTATAGTAAAAGCTTATTACTAAGATTCTAACTTCCCTTTAAGATATTTAATATAAGGTCTCTAGAGGAATTTATAGTAAAGAAAAAATCTAAAGAATCTATATAATTCAGTTAATATTATTATTAGATCTCTAAGCTAAATCTATATCTAGTTTACTATATATTTCTAGGTAAAGTAGAAGAGCTTTACCTTATTTAGTTCCTAAGTTATTCTATTAGTCTAAGCCTAGTTATTATATACCTCTTAGGTAGCTTTAAGCTAAGCTTATATCTCCTCTATATTATATTTAAATATAAGTAAGTTAATATTATCTATAAATCTAATAACTATTATCCTTAGGGTATTATTTAGAGCTTTATAAAGACTAATTATAAAGAAGATAAATAGTATTAGTAATAGGGAGGATCCTTAGGGAATATCTACTTAGACTTTAATAGGATTAAATATTTATCTATTGAATTAAAGGTATACTAATTATACTATAAGATAGCTAGTAAGCTAAACTAATAGCTATCTTAGGAATCCTATCTATTATAGGATTATAATAAGCTATATATAGTTTACCCTATTAAAAGCCTTAGTAAAGTTAAGTTAGAAGAAAGAAGTAAAGCTATATTAACCCTATACTATATATACTACTTTAATAATTATTACTAAGATAAGTTTAATAGATTTCCTTAGTTTATTACTTATTTACCCTAGAGATAATAGCCTCTTTACTTTTACTATAGTTATAATATATTACCTAATAACTATTTTAATAACCTTACTAATTATATTAAGTAGAAATATTAATTATTATCCTAATATAATCTATTACTATACTAAGGTTTTATTAGCTTTAGGGATAATTATAGTAATTATAGAGTAAAAGTAAATTAAGAAGTAATTAATTATAATACTTATATTTACTATTTCTATAAGTATAAGGATAAATAGCTTATTATATACTTTAAGGAAACTAATTAGAATTTTATTCTTTCCTAAGGCTTTCTATAATCTAATTTTTCCTAGGGTTTTTTTAATCTTATTAAGATTAATACTAAAGTATATTAAGCTTAACTTAAGTTTAGGTATTCTAAGGGGAAATAAAGGAGGGAAGTCTAAGTTATTAGCCTAGGGTTTAGGGAAGAATTTTCCTATAAAGACTTTAGTTTTTTCTATATAAAGTTTTACTAGTTCTAGATAATTTAGGTAGGTAAAGAATAAGAGTTATAGTAGAACTATAATAGTATTACTTCTTAATTTAGCTTATCTTTCTATACTTTAGAATTATATTATATTATATTTTTGGAGTTCTATTAGGAGTTTTCTCTATTAAGAGTATTAAGTATTCTTTATATAGTAATCCTATAGTAAATACACTTTAGTATAAGTATATTAATCTAATAATTAGTTAGTATAATAAGCTTTATATTTTATTTATTTAATCTTATTAATTACTATAGCTATATTACTATTTTACTATAGATTTTAATAAAGCTTAGGTTTTTTCTACTTTAGAATTATAAATTTAGTAATTATAATAAGTTATTTAATAAGCTAATTAACCTTTTTATCTAGGGCTTTTAGGGTAGTTAGTAAGCTATTATATTTATATTAGAAGTAAACTATTACTTTATTAATAGCTTTCTATAGGTAAGTTTTCTTCTAGTTAAATCTAGGGTTTAGTTCTAAGGTTAGCTTTTCTAAGATATTTATAATATAAATATATTATAGAATATAGTTAAACTCTTCTAGGTTATAGTCTATTCCTTTATAAGTAGTATTACTAGTTTCTATAGCCTAGATAAAGTTAAGAGTACTATTTTTATAGCCTTAAGTTAATTTAGTAACTATTCTATAGAGTATAAGGAAGCTAATATAAAATTGTATTATTTCCTTAATAAAGTTATTATTACCTTAGTCTAAATAACTATAGTAATCCTAGAGTAAGTAATAAAGGTTAAAATTACTAATAAGAAATATATAATTATTTAGTATAGTATTAGCTAAGGTTTATAGTATAAGTATATTACTTCTATTACTTAGGGGATTATAGAGAGTAATAATTTAATATTAGGTTTTTATAAAGATAATACTAACTTAATCCTCTTCTACTTATAATATCTATAACTTAGGCCTATATTATTTATTAATATAGATTATTATATATTTACTATAGTAAACTATATAGTAATTATATCTTCTTAAGTAGACTAAAGCTTTAGTTTCTAAGTTCTTATTTAGCTTAAGGAATATAATTATATTATACTTACTATAGGCTAATAAGGCTATCTAAGTAAGGGTAAGTTAATAATTAGTATTCTAAAGGAATACTAATATTAATTAATAATCTAGGGGGGGAATAATAATAGTAAGAATACTAATATAATTATTAAGAGGGGGAATAGTATATAGGGAATATAGGTTTAGATTAAGGCCTAGTTAGTAATTATTATATATTATCTATTTATTAACTTAGGGGACTTTCTAGACTTTCTTAGAAATAGGGATTATAGAAGTTAAGCTATTAGGGGGGGAGGGGGAGTAGGAGTCTCTAAGCTATAGTTAATTTAGTTATAGTATATTCTTAGAAATAGAAGGATCTATCTAAATATTCTTCCTTAGCTTAGGCTTAATATAAAGTTATAATAGGGTAATCTTAACTCTAGGCTAAGTATTTACCTTTATAAAAGATATAATTTAATAGGATTTCTTTATATTCTATTAGGTATCCTTCTCTATTAATATATATTATACTTCTATATTACTTATAGGTTAAAGCTAATTTATAATTTTAGGCTAAATATCTAAATTTAAAGTAATTATAGTATTAAGTAGATTAAAGTTCTTTATTAAAGAGTTTATAGTTATATAGTTATATATTAAGTAGTAAGCTATTAGTATATAGGTAGTTAGCTTCTTTAATAGAGTTAATATATAGGATTAGGTTTATTTTTATACTAGGGCTAAGTTTATTAATCTTCTATTTCTTTACTTAGTAAATATTTAGTTTATTTAATTAGATTATTTCTTTAATAAGCTTATTAATATTATTAGGGATAAATATAAGTTAAATTCTTTTTACTATTATAGTAAACATTAAGAGGAAAAGAATTATATTATTATTAAAAGCCTTTATAACTTAATCTTTAGTATAAATAGTATATACTTTAGCTATAGTAAGAAATATAAAGACTATATTACTACTTAAGAGCTTTCTTACTATACTAATACTAGTATTACTATAGGCCTAATTAGTTACTATAATAGTATCTTTTAGTATATAGCTATTAATATTAGGGAGTATATTTCTTATTTAGATTATAACTTTATATTTAATATAGCTTTAGGTTATTTACTTAGTACTTCTATAGCTTAAGGGTATACGGTTTTATACTATAATTAATATATATAAGGGTTTATTCCTTTTAGAGGCTAGAGCTATAGTAAGGGCTATGTTTATAATAGTAGTAAGAATAGTAATAACCTTTATTATAATTTACTCTTTAAGGGATAATTTATAGTTAGGTAAGATATTCTCCTTATATAAAGTGTATATCTATATTTTATATATAAAGGTATAAGTTTAGATAATATACTAGACTTAGTTAAGGAATATAGAAGGGATAATTCTAGTAATAGTATTATATACTTCTTTTTCTAGGTTATTTACTAGTATTCTAGTTAATTCTATAGTAGGTTTATAGCTTTTATTCTATATATATTAGTTAGTTTTTACTAAGGGGTTATATTAACTTTATTTTAGTTTATATACCCCTAAGTTAATAGCTATTAGTAATACATTAGTATTATTGCTATAGCTCTTATATATTATTATACTTAGGGTAATATATATATAAGGATTCTAATTCTAGTATTAGAATGTATTTTAGAGGCTAATTAGAGTCTATAGTAGATAGAAACTAAGTGTATAAAAGATTATTATAGTTTAATTAATAAGATTAATTATATTATTAAAATATTTAAATATTTTAAATATATTATAAATTTAATACTTATTTTATTAAATTATATTCTTAAGTTTATTAAATTATTAATCTTTAGAAAGTTTAATAAAAAAATAAAAATAAAAATAAAAAAATAAATAATAGAATTATAAAGTAAAATTAAATAGTAAATAATAAAAATATAAATTTAAAATAAATTTATAAATTAATACTATAAGCTTAAAGAATTTAATATAAAAATTAAAAAGTTTAATTCAATTAATAATTATTATAATTAGATTAATTTTTTACTTTTTATAGTTTTTTCTAATTATATTTTATTTCTTTATAATAAGAATAAAAAGTATTTAGAATAAAAATATATTATTTCTAATTAAAAATTATAAACTTTAACTTATTATTCTATAAGTTTATATTTTATTTTTATATTATAATTATAATTACTATAGATTTAAAGAATAAATTTATAATATAAAATAAAGTATTAATTTAATAATTAATAAATAAATAATTATATTATTTTATATTTTAATAATTAATATTTTAGTTTATATTAATTTTATAATAAGTTTATAAAATAATTATATTATTTTATAAATCTTAAGTAAAAAATAATAATATATTTAAGTATTTCTTTATTAATTCTATATAAATATTATATATATTAAGAATATATTAAGTATATTCTTTAAGAAAAAGAAACTTCTTAAATTAATCTTTTTTATTCTTAGCTATATAAATATAAAACTTTAATATTTATTAAAGTCTTAATATAAATATAATACTTTTTTCTTATTAATAGGGAAATAGATTTTTATAGATTTAGAATAATTAATTCTTTAATATTTTCTTACTATATTTTAGAATTAAGTTTATTATATAATTTATTTAAATAAATTATAATCTTTAATAATTCCTAAGGTTAATTTTTATTCTTTATAAAGAAATTAATTTTTAAATTAATTCTTCATTTTCTATTATAATTACTATTATAGTTTTTACTATTAATTATAATAAATTTACTTTATAATTATAATAATAATAATTCTTATAAAGAATATAATTCTTTATTTATTTATATAATTATAGAATTAAATAATAAGTTTATTAAGATAAATATTAAGAAAAGGAATAATTAGTTTTATCTTTAAAAGGTAAATTAATATAACTTTATAAACTCTTATTATTATATATAAGTTTTAAGTTTACTTTATTATAAATATATATATAATTCCTTAGAGTTTTCCCCTTAGAATAATTAGAATATAATATACTTTAATACTATAGATTATTATAAATTTTATAATCTATTTATAGATTAATCTTATTACTTTAAAGTTAATTCTTTATATATTTATAATAATTATAGTAAAAGCTTATTATTAGTATTTTAATTTCTCTTTAAAATATTTAATATAAAATCCTTAGAAGAACTTATAGTAAAGAAAGAATCTAAGGAATTTATATAATCTATTTAGTATTATGATTAAGTCTTTAAACTAGATTTATATTTAGTTTATTATATATTTCTAAGTAAAATAAAGAAGCTTTATTTATTTAGTTTTTAAGTTATTTTATTAGTTTAAGCTTAATTATTATATATTTCTTAGGTAATTATAAACTAAGTTTATATTTCCTTTATATTATATTTAAATATAAATAAATTAATATTATCTATAAATTTAATAATTACTATCTAAAGGATATTATTTAGAACTTTATAAAGATTAATTATAAAGAAAATAAATAATATTAATAATAAAGAAAATCCTTAGGGAATATCTATTTAAACTTTAATAAAATTAAATATTTATCTATTAAATTAAAAATATACTAATTATACTATAAAATAATTAATAAGCTAAACTAAGAATTATCTTAAGAATTCTATTTATTATAGAATTATAATAAGCTATCTATAGTTTATTCTATTAAAAGCTTTAGTAAAGTTAAATTAAAGAAAAGAAATAAAACTATATTAACTATATATTATATATATTACTTTAATAATTATTACTAGAATAAATTCTATAGATTCCCTTAGTTTATTATTTATTTATCTTAAAAATAATTATCTCTTTATTTTTATTATAATTATAATATATTACTTAATAATTATTTTAATAACTTTATTAATTATATTAAATAAAAATATTAATAATTATTTTAATAACTTTATTAATTATATTAAATAAAAATATTAATTATTATTTTCATATAATTTATTATTATACTAAGATTCTATTAACTTTAAGAATAATTATAATAATTATAAAATAAAAATAAATTTAGAAATAATTAATTATAATACTTATATTTATTATTTCTATAAGTATAAAAATAAATAGTTTATTATATATTTTAAGGAAACTAATTAAAATTTTATTCTTTTTTAAGGTTTTCTATAATTTAATTTTTTCTAAGGTTTTTTTAATCTTATTAAGATTAATATTAAGGTATATTTAGGGTTGTGAAATTAGTTAGTCTGTTTTAGACTAACTAAATACTAGTTTAAATTAGTAAGTATTTAGTTAATACTTAGTCTACTAAGACTAATATTAGTCTAAGGGAGTACTAACTAATTTAAAACTAGTATTAGTATTAGTATTAGTCTAAAAAACTAGTACTAGTATTAGTATAGGCCTGTATTAACTAAATACTAGTTTTTTAGTACTTTAGTACTAAATTAGTCCTATGAAAATAAAGAATCTAATTTAAATAGTAAAAGAAACTAAGATAATATACCTTATCTATATACTAATTTAGATTTTAAATCCCTATTTAGATATCTATTCTTATTAGCTTTATATCCTATTTTATATAAATAATCTAAGCTAGAAATAATAAATCTTTACTTTTAAGAGTAATAATTAGGATTAAAAGAAAAGTAAAGAAAATAGCTATATAAGCTAAATAAGCTATTTAAAAAATAAATATAATTAGGATTATATATATTATCTATATATTAATCTAAATCTTAAATCCTTATTTAGTTATTTACTTTTACTAGCTTTATATCTTATTTTAAGTAAATTATCTAAGATAAGAATAATAGATTTTAACTCTTAAGATTAATAATGAGAATACTTAAATAAGTAAAAGAATTAGCTTTAAAAGCTAAATAAGATATCTAAAAAATAATTTAAACTTAAATAATATATATTATCTATATATTAATCTATATCTTAAATACCTATTTAGTTATTTATTTTTATTAGCTTTATATTCTATTTTAAGTAAATAATCTAAATAAGCTCTTAAGAGTAATAATTAGAATAGTTATAAAAGTAAAGAAATTAGCTATATAAGCTAAATAAGCTATATAAAAAATAAAGATAACTAGAATTATATATATTATCTATATACTAATGTCAACTTTAAATCCTTATTTAGTTATCTATTTTTACTAACTTTATATCTTATTTTAAGTATATTATCTAAAGTAAGGAATAATGGATCTTAGCTCTTAAGAGTAATAATTAGAATACTTAGATAAATAAAGAAATTAGCTTAATAAGATAAATTAGCTATATAAGCTAAATAAGCTATATAAAAAATAAAAAGATCTATATTATATATTTTAGTAGACTAGTATATTTTAGGCTAATGTACTCAAAAAAACTAGTATTAGTCTAAAGGGGTACTAACTAATTTAAACTAGTATTAATATTAGTATTAGTTTTAAAATTAGTACTAGTATTAGTATAAGCTTATACTAACTAAATACTAGTTTAAATTAGTCTAGACTAACTAATTTTACAACCT
Organism: Neonectria hederae; assembly: GCA_003385265.1. Classification (NCBI taxonomy): domain Eukaryota; kingdom Fungi; phylum Ascomycota; class Sordariomycetes; order Hypocreales; family Nectriaceae; genus Neonectria; species Neonectria hederae. The sequence goes on along the minus strand of QGQB01000159.1, from coordinate 24,841 downwards.
TACCTAATAGTACTAAAGTATATTATATTCTAATTACCTTAGGAAGAAAACCCTAAGGAATTATATATATACTTATAATAAAGTAAACTTAGAATTTATATATAGTAATAAGAGCTTATAAAGCTATATTAATTTACTTTCTACAGATAGAATTAATTATTTTCCCTCTTAATATTTACTTTAATAAACTTACTATTTTATTCTATAACTAGATAGAAAAATAGGAAATTATATTCTTTATAAGGATTATTATTACTATAGTTATAAAGTAAATTTATTATAATTAATAGTAAGAATTATAATAAAGATTATAATAAGAAATTAAAGATTAGTTTAAAAGTTAGTTTTTTTATAAAAGATAAGAATTAATCCTAAGAATTATTAAGGATTATACTTTATTTAAATAAATTATATAGTAAACTTAACTTTAGGATAAAGTAAAAGAATACTAAAGGATTAATTACTTTAAATCTATAAAAACTTATTTTCTTATTAATAAAAAGAAAGTATTATATTTGTATTAAAGCTTTAATAAATACTAAGGCTTTATATTTATATAGCTAAAAATAAGAAAAATTAATCTAAAAAGCTTTTTCTTCTTAAGGAATATACTTAATATATTTTTACTATAGTATTTATATAGAATTAATAAAGAAATATTTAAATATATTATTATTTTTTACTTAAGATTTATAGAATAATATAATTACTTTATAAACTTATTATAGGATTAATATAAATTAAAATATTAATTATTAATATATAAAATAGTATAATTATATATTTATTAATTCTTAAATTAATACTTTATTCTATACTATAAATTTATTCTTTAAATCTATAGTTATTATAATTATAATATAAAAGTAAAATATAAATTTATAAAATTATAAATTAAAGTTTATAGCTTTTAATTAGAAATAATATATTTTTACTCTAAGTACTTTTTACTCTTTTTATAAGAAAGTAAAATATATTTAGAAAAGGCTATAAAGAGTAAAAAACTAATTTAATTATAATAGTTATTAATTTAATTAAATCCTTTAATCTTTATATTAAATCCCTTAAGCTTAAAGTATTTATTTATAAATTTATCTTAAATTTATATCTTTATTACTTACTATTTAATTCTATTTTATAATTCTATTATTTATTTATTTTATTTTCTTATTTTTATTTTCTTTATTAAACTCCCTAAGTATTAATAATTTAATAAACTTAGGAATATAATTTAATAAGATAAGAATTAAGATTATAATATACTTAAAGTATTTAAATACCTTAATAATATAATTAATTCTATTAATTAATATATTAAGCTAATTAATTATTAAGCTTATAATTATTACTATAAGTATAATATATATATACTTAAATACTTAATTCTTTACTTAATAAATTATATTCTTAAGCTTCTTAAGTTCTTTTTTTTCTTATACTTTAATTAATTTATATTTATATTATAAGTTTAATTTATATTTATTTTATTATTTTCTTTCTTATACTATAGAATTTCTATTAAAACTTAAATAATAATAATAATAATAAATAGTAAAATTTTATAAGTTTTATATATATATATATAAATTATATAGCTTTTTATTATTATATTTACTTAATTTTAGTAAAGATTTATTATATTATTTTTAGTTATTTATATAATATATATAGAATAGAGAATATTCTATATTATTCTTATAGAAATAGAAATAAGGAATTTATTACTAGAAGTAATAATACTTTTTACTTTAGCTTTTCCCTTTATTTACTTTAGATTAATATAAATATATAATAAGAATATATTAAAAAGGATTTATAGATATAATTAGTATTTATATATAAAATAAATTAATATAAATAACTATATATATTCTATCTAGGGATTATATTATATTTATGATAATTATAATTATTATTATTATTTTTAGCTATATAACGAGATTAATTACTATAGTAATAAAGTTATAATAGTAATAAAATAAGGAGAATAAATATATTAAAGATAATTCTAAATAGAAGATTAGAAGTTAGTAATATATTTAAGACTTAGTATTAGTATAAGTATAAATAGGAACTTAAGAAAGAGTAATTTATAGAGATATTAAAAAGAGAAAAAAGAAAGGAAGAAATTATAAATTTAATAAAGAGATTAAATAATAGAAATTTAAATAATAGTTAATAGCTATTAATAATTATAAAATATTATACTAGCCTCTAATTACTAATAGTAAAGCTATTAATTAATAGATTTATTAATAATTATATTTACTTACTTAAAATCTAAACCTTTAGCTATAATAGTATTATAACTCTATAGAAAATATACTAATATATAAGCTATATATAACTAATATATATTTACTATAGGATTAAACCTTACTATACTTCCCTCTTTCTCCTCCCTTTTTTTTCCTCTTTTCTTTTTTTCTTCTTTATCTCTTTCTTTCTCTTTTCCCCTCTTTTTCCTTCTTTATCCTTAGGAAGTAAGATAATTCTAGTCTTAGTATAAAGAACTATTAACTTATATACTATAATAGTATAAAGAGCTCTACTTAGGCTTATTATAAAAAGGATATAAGTTTTTATTTACTTTAGGTTTTTTCTATATTTAAATAGAATAGAAATATTATTTATTTCTTAAGTCTATAGTATATAAATAAATAATAATTAATATACTAAAGGTTTTTTAACCTTTAGAAAAGACTTTTCCTTTATATAACTTAATACTTTTATCTTTAAAAGGTTTTATATTAAGTATAAATAAATAATCTTTCCTTATAGGTAATCTTATATTTAATAGGTTTTTTATAATATTTCTATAATATCTTATAATATAATATAATAATACTTATTAAAGTATTTATTTTACTATATTAAGAGTTTTATATTTTTCTTTTATAAGCTATAAAAGACTTATAATCTCTATTTATATAAAGCTATAAAAGTTAGGTATAATAAGAAGTTTAATATATGTTTCTATCTTATTATATAGCTTTTATATCTTTAAGAAAAACTATTAGAATTTATAAGTTTTAACTTAGCTATAAAAATATAAGAAGAATCTTATATAAATTCTTCTTTATAGTATTCCTTATATTATATAGATACTATATAGAAACCTTCTTATAATTCTATTAACTATTATTATTTATTATAAAATACTAGCTTTCTAAGTTTTAAATAATATAGAATAAACTTTAAAACTTAAGCTTTTAAGCTAGCTATTAAGATATAATATTATATTTAATTAGTCTAAACTTTTAATATATTATTTATTATTGAATTCTCTATTAATTAAGCTATTTACTAGTAAAATTAGACTAGTAAATAGCTAGGAAATAAAGTATAAATAAGAGAGGAATTCCTACTTAGTCTAAAGTTATATCTTATCCTTAAACCTTTATCCTTTATTTAATTAGAATATAAAGATTATTATTTTAACTTACTTCTTCTACTCTATCTAATAAGCTATCTTATTATTATAAGGTTTTACTCTTATAACTTATTTATCTATAGTTATTCCCCTTTATGTATAATTATTTACTATATAGAATTTAAATTCCCTTTATAGTTAATTCTAACTTACTTAATACTAAGGTAAAGGGGAATTATCTTAGATAATAATATTATAAGAAACTAATATATCCCCTTATTATAAGTAACTTAAGCTTAGATTAAAGCTATAATAAGTATATTCTAAAGAGTAATTATTATTACTTTTTTAACTATAATTATAATTAATTCTATAAGAAATAATAAGATTAAAATCTTATTATTAATACTTTAAATATAACTTATAATAGTATTAATTAGATTTATTATTATTCTTTATACTAAGGGGAAAATAGCTTTTAGGATAATTAGTTTAAATTTAATAATAAAGTCTTTAAATTAACTATAGATTATTTCTATATTAAGCTTAGTATATAGCTAGTATAAGTTTTATAATAAAAGATTTTCCTTAAGGGAAAAAATAAAATAGTTTATAATCTTAATTCTCTTTATTTTCTTTACTTACTTATTATATATAATATAATAATAATATAAAAGTAAAAAGGGGGTAAAGGAAGTCTATAGAGAAAGTTACTTAAGTTAAAAATAATTTTAGGTATATAACTAAGTTATAGTAAGGGAATTATTAAATATTTATAATATTATTATTATTTAATAATTTATATATTTAGTAAGTATTAATTATAGAAATAACTTAATTAATAACTAAAGTTAAAATAAATAGATTAATTAGCTAATTAATTAATTTAAATATATTATAGTTATTATTTTAATAAATTACCCAATTAATAATTTAAATTAAAATAAATAATTAACTTAGTTTATTTAGTAATTTAGATATTTATTAACCTTTACTTATATAAATAACTTAATTAGTAACCTAAGTTAAGATATATAGATTAACTAATTAATTAATTAATTTAAATATTCTATATTTACTATTTAAATAGATAATCTAATTAATAACTTAGATTAAAATAAATAGCTAAACTAGCTAATTCTTAGATTTATTAACTTTTACTTATATAAATAACTTACTTAATAACTTAAGTTAAGATAAATAGATTAATTAGCTAAATAATTAAATAAAAACTTTAAAGCTTTATTCTAGTAAATTTTATTTCTTAGGACTAACTTTAGACTAATAGACTAGTAAATTAGTTTTTAATTAGTCTAAGCCTAGAATAAAACTTAAACTAGTTTTTTAGACTAAAAACTAACTAAAAACTAATCTTTAATTAGTTAATTTATTCTTAGAATAAAACTAGTCTTATTAAACTAAAAACTAATTAAAAACTAACTAATTTAAACTAGTTCTTAATTAATCTAAAATAAACTAATTAATTTTATAACTCTATATATACTTATACTAAAAATAATTAAGATTTAAGTATTATTCTTTAGGAGATTTATAATTAGTCTATAGAAAAAGATTATAATATTTCTACTAAAGAGGTAATATAAAACTACTATAGATAAAGAATAATCCCTTAGGAAAGTATAGTTAATAATTATTATAGTATTTAATAGTATATAAAATATAATATTAAGAGCTATACTTAAAACTTAACTAATATTAACTTATCATAAGTTACTAAGTTATTAAAAATTAAATATACTATTCTAACTTTTATATTTAGAATTATTATATTATCTAAATCTCTTAATATAAAAGTAGCTATAGGTTAGACTAAATAAAAGCCCCTACTTAACATTATCTGGAATACTCTCTCGCCAGCTAAGGTGGCTTATCAGCTTATCTCCGGTTAGTCCCGGTACCTTCCCACCAAGGTACATGCATTGCACGTATGCTAATAACGGGGAGCCCACAGGCTGAATGGTATCTCATTAACCACTATTCTACTCCTTCCCCAAGGGAAACAACATCAGCAAGTAGCTCCACGTTGTACCATCTTCCTCAATGGCGACACTCGATTTACTCCGAGCCCTCCGGGCGCCTTATCCAGACCAAGGGCCTGGCTTTTGGGGCGAACAAACATCAACTCTCAACTTTTGCGAAGAGGTAAGGCGAGGGCCCAGTCAAAGTTTCTTGGAATACTAACAAAAATTACCCTGCTTAGGACTACGTGCTCTCATTTTACTGCGCCGAGCTTTGCAACGTGAGGGCCTCGGTTGTTCTCCGATTGACCAACCGGCACTGACAGTATTTTTTTCTAGACAGTAACGAATGTGCTCTTCTTATGGCTCGGAATCAAGGGAATTCACAATTGCATCAAGAATTCGCACCCAGGCATCTTCCTGGTCGCGTACATTGGGTACATCGTGGTGGGATTGGGGTCCATCTCATTCCACGCTACTCTCAAGTGTAAGCCAATCCCAGTGTAAATTGCCAATGAAGTGCGATTTAGGAAGTACTTACTTGCAACGTCAGATCCCATGCAACTCGTCGATGAACTTTCCATGATCTACACCACTTGCCTCATGATGTATGCGAGCTTTTCGTTTTCGAGATCCAGAGCATTTTCAATCATACTGGGAACCAGCCTGCTTGGCCTCGCTACATTTATTACGGTTGGTCCCACCAATGCGAAAGCCGCAGGGTGGCGCTGATGATGATTGCAGTTGTACTACCACTTGACCAAAGATCCGAATTTCCATCAGACTGCTTATGGACTTCTTACGGCTCTCGTTGTATTCCGCAGCATGTGGGTTATGGAGTCTCAACTTCGGCCAGCATTGGAGACACGAGGTGTAGACAAGTCGCGCGAGCTGCTCAAGACGATGTGGGCCATGGTTGTCACTGGTATGTTGAGAAGTATTCCCCGCCATGCTAGTCCAATGACTATGTGTTGACAAAAAGGTGAAGGGCTCGGAGTGTTCCTGGGCGGATATCTCTTGTGGACGCTGGACAACGAGTTCTGCTCACAGGTAACAGGATTAAGGCACGCCGTTGGACTTCCCTGGGCCGTGGTGCTCGAGGGCCACGCGTGGTGGCATTTGATGACGGGCCTCGGTAAGTTTCTACGCTGGTGGGGCATCTCTAAGCGAGTACCAGCTAACGAAGCGAATAGGAGGTAATGCGACCTTGATCCACTGCAACTTGAGTGACAACAAGGCTAACGGGTGGCACTATTTCTTACACGGTAACAGCGTATTACTACATCACCTGGGGCATTTGGCTTCGTCGCTGCTTGTCTGGAGACGATGATGAGTTCGCGCTGTATTGGCCGCATTGGTTGACGTCAATCCCCGAAGTCCGACGCGTCAAACAGGACAACGGGAAGAAGCAACAGTAACCATGTTGCCTCTGAGTTGGCGGGCCTGTGAGAAGCGACGTCCAATCCGGAAGTGCCGGATGTGACTTTGCACGTGAAAGCAACGTAAGACCACCCGTGGCTCCTGTTCGGTCGGTCTATACGGATGGATCTAGGCTAAATTTGAAGAGTGCTCACCAAAGGCAATAGGCGTACTTCTACGGCCAGTAGTTAGGTCGTACAATACGTTGGACGAGGTTCGTGGTGGTCGAAGTTGGGGAAGCGCATCATTGATTGGATTCGATCGGTACAGCAGTGAGGAGGAGGGCGCCTGTGCACTGTAGGCCTGTTACCAGATGGCTCAGCAAGTTGATGGATGAACATGATAGACTAAGTTGGTGGCATCAGGCGAAGAAGATAGAGGAGCTTATTAGTCTACACGTGTATTAGACGATGCTACCTTAGAAGGGGTAAATCAATCCTTCAAGAACTGCCGCTTGTGGTGGATGACATGTTGCTGGCGGCTCTAGAGGTAACTAATCTTCAATTGAGCTGGTTAAACGCATATGTACTTTATGGAATGAACGTAATACTTACTTATCGACTGGTGTATGCGGAAAACGGGGACATGCCCTTCAGGAACGGACTGGCGCTCACAAGAAGTAGAATCGTTCACAATGAGCCGCAAGGTCGCATAATAGACCGACTTCTATTCACCCCGCCCTTATCCTGAAACCATGGCGATCCCCAACGAGGCCCTTCAAAAGGTATGATCTCCGAGCCCTCATTGTAAGCTAGTTTTCGGACGTGCTGCCCTCAGATTTCCGCTCAGGACCAGTCTTCTCTCTCTACCCCTCCTTGACGTTGCAGGACGAATAATAAATGCTCAGAGGCGAGATTCACTAACTCGAGAGTCTAGTTGGTGCACGAGATCGAGAATCAGGCCCTGGCAGCGCAGCAGCAGATCGGTCTGGCCCGTACTCAGATGACAGCTAAGCAACGGGAACAGCGTCTGGTGCGGCTCACCCTGAGCGAGATGGCCAGTCTGCCCGAAGATGCGGTTGTGTATGAGGGCGTCGGCAAGATGTACGTGGACCTGATTCCTTTTCCCTTTTTTGCCCCTTTCTTTAGTCGCACGCTGGCTATACTTGTTATGGGTATCACCCTTGTACTTCTCAAACCCCCTTGTGAGGTTCATACCTCTGCCCCCTTAGACGGCTGGGTCCCAGCGCTTCAAATGAGGGCTCCCAACCTTCCTCGTCGTTCCCATGTCTCGTCATTATCGCTCTCTTTGTCTAACATCAAGCCCCCCGTGCGTGTCTATCTTAGGTTCGTCTCGCTGCCCGTAGACTCCCTACGACAGAAGCTCGACAGCCAAACCCAGAACATTGAGTCTGAGGTGGAGAAGCTGGGCCAGCGGCTGCTGTACCTGGAGACGACACACAAGAATAGCCGCACCCACATTGAGCAAATGCTGCGCACGAAGTAGCCTAAGCGCCCGGCGGCCAGGCCATGATCTAGGGCCTCGCGGCTCCAGGCTCCCTCTCAGGCGTTCTCTTAGGCGTTCTCTCTCCACCGCCTAGCCGCCGTGGTCTCGGACGTTTCAGGTGCTTCGGCAGGTGCATCAAATTGGCGCCCTTTGCGTGACCAGCCCTATCACTGCGCCGCAGCGCCACAGCCCTAGATGGCTTGGCCGGTTCGGGTGTGCCGTGACCAACCCAACCAGACGGATCGGCCCCCAAATGCACGTTGGAATTTGTCGGGAGTACCTGTACCTTAGATACGTATGTACAGTATTTGTACACTATATACAGATTACTTACCTTAAGGAGACTAGTCTATCAGAAACTGCGTACCAAAAGCTGGCCGCCTCGTGGTTTCTTCTGAGCCGCCACGTATTGTCTTCTTACTGTCGTCTTGCCGTCTCCTTGCCTTCTGCCTCTCGGTTTCCACTTGCTGACCTCTTGCCATCCATTTACCGTCCTCTCCTCTTGGGCTTCTTGAGATACCCACGACTGTACCCTCACTCATACTTTGCAGTGCTAGCACTGCCTGTCGATTAGTGAAATCCCCCAATTACCCCGCCACGCCAACCCACTATCTATCGCACAATTCTAAGCGCCTGGGGGAGGGGGGGACCACAGTGTAAACTTCGATAAGCTCTGTATAAGCTCTGTGCACCCACCCTATCGTACAGTTCCTAACCCGTACGGTGGTACGGAGTATGTACAGTACCCGCCTCTTTTGGCCCCCACCTGGTCTCAGCCCCGCCACCTTCCGGCCCAGCCCTACCAGATTCCCCCCCGGGACACTGCTTCCTTCATATTTACCGTCGCACCCTCTTACTCTTTCGTTTTCCTCTTCTTCTCCCTCATTCTTCTCATCTTCACTCTTCTCATACTCCTCATCGCTTGACTTTTCCCTTGTCCCCATTTAAAATACTCAGTCGGTCCCAAGGGCTGTACCTTACCAAGATGAGCAGCTACTACGACGACGAGGATGATCTTGACATCCATGTCCGTCGTCGTGGACCCTCCCCAAACCCTGTTCGCTATGTGCGACCTCCGCGGCCTCAAAGCTATTATGACACTCTCTCTGGCTCTGGGCCTAGTTATCTTGCTCCTGAACGTCTCGTGACGGTTGCAAGATCTCGCTCCCGTGAACGCTCCCGATCGCGGGACCGGCGCACCAGTAGCCCTCCACCAGCCCCGGCTCCTGTTATTATTAACAACCGAATCTACAATGAACACTCTTCTGATGACGAGGATGACCGTCACATGCAGTTGGCCCGTTCCTCTCGTCGCCGGCATCAGTCCAGTTCCTGGTCTCGCTCTCGTTCTGGATCGTCGTCGCACATGACTCGCGAAGACTGGGAGGCGGAACAAGCTCGGAAAGAACTTGAAGTTCTGAGACTTTCTAACGCTCGAGAGAAGGATGAGCGTCGTCTCATCAAGGATTACCAAGAGGAAGCAGAGCTACAGCGTGCGAAGCGTGAACTGGACGATATTAAAGGCCGTGAAGCTCGCATTGAGGAAGAGAAGCGTCTTAAGAAAGAGATGGAATTGCGTCGTCTCAGAGAAGAAGACGAAGCTAACGAGGAAAGAGAGCGACGTGAGAAGGAGGCCAAAGACGCAGTTGAACATTACAAACAAGCTGAGAGAGACCGTGCGGTTAAAGAGAAGAAACTCAAAGACGACAAGGAGAAGGAGGCCAAGGAGGCTGTTGAGCGTTACAAACAAGCTGAGAGAGATCGCGAACTCAAGGAGAGGGAAGAGAAGGAGGCCAAAGACCGGGAATACCAGCGCCGACTTGAGGAGGACCTTCGGAGATCTGGACTCGACGATAAGGCCATCGCCGCGGTCCTCAAAAAGGAAAAAATCAAAAAGGAAGCTGATGCAGCTCAACACGCTCCGCCTCCTGTAGGTCATGTTGGCCACGGCGGTTACAGTGGCAACGTCGGCCATGGCGGCTACACTGGTAACGTCGGCCATGGCGGTTATGTCGACAACACTGCCCCTTACGGTCAAATGGCCCCCTACGCTCCTGTTCACCCCACCGCTACTATCGCTCCAGCCGGGCCTGTAGCTCGCCCGACTTACACTCGCATGGCACGCAAACATCTCTCAATCGAGACTTTGCGAGCCTACCAGGTTGACTTCGACTTTGATGCTACTGTACGAGAAAGCCCCTCCAAAACCTCTTACCCCAATCTTGTATCATACAGCTGACCCCATTACTAGGATCCTGATTACGTTCTGATCAAGCGTTGGGTTCCCGAACGGGAGCAGGACGAGTTGTGGAAGCACACCAAGTACATTCGTGAGAAACGTGGCAAGACGCTATTGATCGAGGAGAAGAAACATACCCATCTTGAGCCGGAATTTGAGTGGGTGCGCAAGAAGCATGATCACAAGAGAAGCAGATCTCGGTCACCCTCACTTCTGATGTATCTGGCCGGCGCGCGTCCCGCGTAGATCACCTGGGAGGGGGTATGTAGTGATGGTTGCGATTAAGGGAGTTTGTTATTGGAAATGCTGAGCGCTGGAATTTTGAGCTTCACACATCTATATGAGCCGAGTTGTTACATCTATTGTACATGTTTCCCCCTCTCTTAGACCGCTCCAACCCGACGGATGAGTTCTTCGTAGACTGTCCATGCGAGGGCTGAGCTAAGAGCCTTTCGGCTCATACGTAACACGAGCCCATCCCAGAGTGAGCGAACGCCCTCATGCGTCACCATTTTGTACCAGGCATGCCATATGTTGCGATAAAGCTGTGGCTGTAGCTGAATCCGAGTTTTAACTGCGTCAAAAGGGTTCGAGACTACTGAGCAGGCGCCACCAGCGAGCATTGCCGACGTGAAATTGACGGAGCTGGACAATGTAGCTTGCATTTTCCCTTGGGAGGCTCCAGTAGATGAAGCAGCTGGCCGAACCAGAGATCCAACGCGCGTCTTGAGCATTTCGTAAAACAGGACGTACATGCCTGCATACGGGGCATCTCGCAGCGCCGTAGCACCAAACCCAGAAAAGAACCCACGCCAGCCGTTTCCCCTGCGAATGTCGGTAGCCGCAGCTACCAAGGATGAATACGCATAGAGACTTGACTCAAACCGGACCTTGATGACGGTGAGGGGCATCAGCACGAAGCCAGCAAAGGTTCTGGCAACGGCTCCAGATATCAGATTGGCCGAGTTGCTCAACGAAGGCAACACGGAGGAGCCGTTTTGGGTCTGGAGACGCCGACCGAGAATTCCGGTACGTAGAGCATGTTGACGAATGGCATTGAGTGACGTGAAGTAGAGGGCCGAGCCGAAGCCGGTACGTAGAGCAGAGGGTACTGTACCTCTCCACAAAGCCTGGACCAGACTAGGTGACTGTCTCAACTCGCCCAGGCAGGCCGAGAGGGACGAGTGACCCGATTGCTGAACCCGTGTTTTCAGCAGGTCCAAGGGCTGCAAGATAACTGCAGAGGCGACGCCAGAGCCGAGGCCGGAGACGAAGTGATGAGCTATGGAGCGGTGTCAAATGGGGAGGAGGGCGTGATGCGCCGGGAACTTCGGTCAGCGTACCTGAGTTTGCCGGTCGCGAGGCTTGTCGCGAACTCGCCGGTTTGGATGCCTCGACCTCATCCTGTCGTGCTGGGGGTGTGGCAATCGTGAGGCCCATAGCTAGAAGTAGATGCCGGCCACATGTTCCGAGGATGTTGGGTAAGTGTCATGAATGGACGGGATCAGACCAGTGCATGTCCAACGCCCCGGTTGTCGGGTGTCACTGCTTTGGCGCATAGTTGCATTTAGCGTATTGCGACCCCACTACAGCAGTTCACCCAGCATCTCAGTTGGTGCCAACACTCTGGCTTTTATGGCCACCCCGATAATCGCCAATGACGGATTCGAGCCGACCAGCAAGAAGGCGATGGCGCTTGACCAACTCGACCCACTCGCTGACACCAGTTGCGGCCAGCAGCATCCCAAAGTCGGCGCCGAGGCGTCCGAGACTGCCAGCGCAATATAGCACTTGGGTCAGGATACTCTCCCTAGACGCTTGGTCCTTGACCGTTGGCAAGTAGATGCGGAGGGTCTCGAGAAGCATCTCGACCAGGTGGAGAGGGAAGCTTGCCATCGGCGAGGGCAGCGCGCGTAGAGGATCGTCGTCACCATCAGCCGGTGGCGCAAAGCTGGTGTTAATGCTCTTGAACACGGAAACAATGCTGAAGCTGTGTTCGCGGAATATTTCGATAAATCTCTTAAGATAGCGTTCTGTCTGCTGGCCGCCAGACCACGAGTTGGCCGCCTTGTCCTGACGCCGGCGCTCCTCGTCGGCCAGTTCTCGGAGCGGCTCCAATGCCTCAAGGGTTGTCAAGAGGGTCGCTAGGCGACAGACTAAAAAGACAGCGGGAAGTGCGTCTTCAGCGGGTGCGGCAGAAACCAGGTCTGGGACGATGCGCTTCAGCCAACCCATGGTGCGAACAGCGGCGGCTAACTTGAGATTGGGGGTTTTGAGGGTGCCAACAAGATCGGCAGCCATTTGACGAATGGCGGCATCTGCCTCTTCTAATACAGAGGAGACGACGGGAGACTTGGGATAGAGTGAGGCCAGACGGCGGACATGGGCATATAGTTCCAAAGTCGAAGAGTAGTTGACGGGGGCGGTTGAGACGGCTGATGTGAGTAGAAGGGGCATTTCCATCACGTCGACCAGGCGCTCCGAGTTGCGGAGAAGGAGCAGTGCTTCTTTCCTTCGAGCAAGTAACTTGTTGTCGCTAGCTTTGCCAAAGGCGGACGAGAAGTGCTCGGCGTGCGAATCGAGGCGGGGGACTGCCTGTGTTAGGTCCGAAGCCCGCTGAGAGAGGACAGGCAGCGTTTGGCGTAGGGAGGCATGGCTCGCGGCCGACTCGACGACGGGTTTGTGCGATCGCTTGGAGAGGGCCTGGACGGCGAGCAACAGAGAATGGGAGGCCTGGGAGAGAAGCTGCGGCTCCGAAGTTTGTAGTACATCCGACTGTTGCTCGGCGAGATGAGCTAGGTAGGCGAGAGCGGGCGCGTCTGTCTGTTGCTGAGGGGTCAGCAGGTCTCGCAATGCCTCGGCCATGATGTATCGAAGCGTGGTGTTTCGGGGGCAGGGGTCGAATTGAGTGGTCGGACTAAGGTCGGGGAGGAGTCTACCACAAGGCACGTGGGAGGGGAGGAGGGAGGTTAGTTTGTGATCAAGTTCCTCATGAGCCCCTTGCACGTGGATTAGGTGTGCGAGACGTTGCGATCCGAGATGAGGTGGCGGTGATGACGGCGGTGGCAGATGATCTAGGTAAGTCGGGTACTAAGGGAGTGAGCTAATAAATGGCAGCTGGCATTGAACGTTGCTGCGGGTACTTGAGCGCTTGAGCACGGGTGGTTGAGCTCCCATCCCCCACTAACTCCACACGGTAGGTACCTGCCAAATAATGCACCACCGGAGGCACAGGCCAGAGGGTACATCGTACGGAGTACTGCTGTACATCCATCCCTCTTAGGTACAGAACAGCCCGGGGCAGGTACCCGACTGGACCCTCTAATAAGTGCAGCTTCCCGCTTCCCGCTTCCCACTGCCCAGCCCTGTGAAGGTACCTTGTATCTCCCGTCTCAGCTCAGCAGGACCATTCAAACATCCTGCACCACAGCCACAAAGTCAAAGGGTCCGCCCACGTGAGCCACACCAAGTCCCCAAATCCCCCCAACAGACATGAATATGCAGGGGGCCTTCGCCCCAATGAACCTCTTGATCTCACTTGCCTGTGCCTTAAATAGCCTGCCTCTCTATCTGCCGCGGCGCGCATCGACCTCGGTCGGCCCTCGTCTTTACTTCGCACCATAAATCTCCGTCTTTGAATCCCTCCTTCGAACATCTCACCCGAACGAGCTTCTCCTCCCAATATCTCTCCATCGATCTTTCTTCAACTGGTTCTCTCGCAGCGTGTCTCCGTCCGCCCTCCCTCGCCGCGTCCATACTCGCCGTTCTCGAACACCTGCTAGCACTACTTAGTCTAAGCCTTCCAGACGTAAACGACAGGCAACCGGCAGGCAAACGATACAATGAAAGACCCCTTCTTCCTCCCGCCCATCCCTTGGCTTTCTGCGCGTGTCCAGCCTTGGGCCGACTACTTCGACCTGCCCACGCTGCCCCTGCACGTCCACGAAGTCCTCTTTGCCGCCCTGGTCTACTCGGTCATCTTCTACCCCATTTCGCCATGGCTGTCAAACTGGCTTGCCCCCGCACATTATTCGAAGCTGCCTCGAAAGCGTCGCCTCAACTGGGATGCCCACGTCGTCTCCATGTTCCAAAGCCTCCTCATCAATGGCCTGGCCATCTGGGTCATGTTCACCGATGACGAGCTTAAAGAGATGGACTGGCAGGAGCGAGTTTGGGGCTATACAGGCGCCTCTGGCTTCATCCAGGCCTTTGCCGCCGGCTACTTCCTCTGGGATCTAATCGTCACCAGCCTGAACTTCGACGTCTTCGGGATCGGTACTCTGCTCCATGCCATTTCGGCTCTCTTTGTCTACTCGCTTGGCTTTGTACGTCACAGCCCCCCCCCCGGTCCCACCTCCGCTAACAACCATCTAGCGCCCGTTTGTCAACTACTATGCTTGCGTCTTCATCCTCTGGGAACTCTCCACCCCCTTCCTCAACGTTCACTGGTTCATGGATAAGTTGGGCATGACTGGTACACGCGCCCAGCTTTACAATGGCCTCATGCTTCTCTTTACCTTCTTCTCGTGCCGACTTGTTTACGGCACATACGCAACCTTCCGCGTCTTTCACGACATCTGGTCCAGCATTAATGCCAGCCCAATTCCCAGCAAGCTCGAATTCTCACCCACAATGCTTTTTGCAGACAAACACTCCACAGTACCTCTCTGGCTCGGTGCTACGTATCTTGCCAGTAACGTGACGCTCAACAGCCTCAACTTCTACTGGTTCTTTATGATGATCCGGGCCGTTCGTAAGCGATTTGAGCCCTCTAGGTCCGATGGCAAGCCCTCGCAGCCCGTCACCGAGGTTGAGATTGACATCTCCCCTGTTGCGTCGGGGATTGCGAAATCTACGACCTCCGGCCGAAGACGAAGGGCATGAGCTATTGGTCGCTACGCCGTCTGGATCCCCGTGAACTTCGGCAGAGTGATCTTGGAAGATTGGATGAGAGCATGTTGAGACTTAGATAGGCAGTGATTGGGAAAGCCCGCGCTCACTCTTCGGACACGACAAATGTCATGTTCTGTCCGCTTGACGTCTGGTCGAATACCAGAAATTTCAGCAACTTCACAAACCTTCATGAGGTGCTTGGTGGCCATGACTCTGCCGATCATCCCTCCACGACTCGCCTTGTCTCGTACATCTGGGTAGGAGTAAATTGCTTTAGATACTGTTTCTCGCCCCGTCTACGTTGCTAGACTATAGTGCATGAATTCATGTTTAAAGGCATGAAGGCTTATCTGTTATGATGCGGCTTTCTGGCACGTATCGAGTCTGACCTCATCATCTACGAAGACGCCTTCTCGTAAGATTTTGTGGAGCATTGTTAAGGATAGACAGATGTGAACAAATAATAGACGAGGCCAGCTCAGGTTGGTCTTCAATATATAGTATTATTATCTCCCCACTTATTTAGATGTACCTACGTGATAAGGACTAGACATGAATGTAAGATGTGACGGCATATGTCCAAACCACGGCGGTCGATGATGACCAGCCACACGTCCAACTGCGACGTAAGCAACCCACTAAAACCGCAAGGCCAGCAGCCTACAGTTTTTAGAACCCAAAAGGATTTTGAGGAGCTGAGTAGGCGTTAGAAGGGGAGGTAGAAAGCAGGACCAGACGGGATGACTTACTTGCTTGCGATAGATTGGCCCTACGCCCAGTTGCCTGGGGTGTGAGCTTGTTGGCCTCACCTGTCACACCAAAACGGACAGGAGGCGCGGGACCGGTCTGCTGAGGTTGTAGGGGTTGAGGAGGCATTGGGCCGTTGATGCCTCCGAGGCCGGTTGGCTGGGGCTGCAGAATGGACATCCCCGTTCGCTGGGGTTCCAGTGCCGGAGGGAGATAGCTGTTAACACCTCCAGGGGCGGGCTGGCCATACATGGACTGTGTGACGGGGAACGAGGGCTGGAAACCGGTAGGCTGACCCGGGATTGGTGTGAACTGATTCGGCATTGGCGCACCTGTCATCATAGACTGCATATATTGGGCAGAAGCGCCTGTGGGAAACGGAACCATGCCTTGAGGCCCTGGGTATCCCGTCATGTTGGGCTGAAGCGGCTGCATCGTCTGCAAGGGCTGCTGCTGTTGCATCTGTGCTGTGTACTGCTGCTGAAGACGGGCTTGGTTGATCTCGTGGAGGCTCTGCCCAGGCGGCGCCACCTGTCCCTGCAACGAACCCGTCATCTGGGGCATTATCGGTGGCGGCGAGAAGGCGCTTGGCTGTGCCGACTGTGGAGCCGATAGTGGCCGTTGAGGCAGAGGCGGCACCAAGGAGCCCTGGTTTGACAGCGTCTGGGGCGGAGTAGGTCGTTGCCGCAGAAGTGCCTGGGGCGACGCGTGGTTACCGAGAGCAGTTTGCTGGGACTGGGCGACAGTTGAGAAGAAGGATGGAGTGGCTCCGAGCAGTGGTTGCGAGGGGGGTGCAGCAGGCATGGGCTGCTCAGTCACAGCTTCGGGCCTGGCCGTTGGCAACTGTAGCTCAGTCTTGGTCGGCTCCAGGGGGGCCGTCAGTAGCGACAACTCCCTCATAGATCCGGACAAGGCCGGAGTGACCGTCGGTGCGGCGGACGGGGGCTCCGGCGAGGACTTCGGTATCGACTTTGGCACGGACTCTGCAGGCGGCTGCTGCTTACTCGGCTTCACATCCCATGCGTCGTCGTCAAACCCAGCTGTAGTTTGACGAGAGCTAGGAGCAGCTTCGCTTGGGCTGCTGGATGGTACTGGGGACTTGGCTTCGTCATCACCAGCTGCAGCTTGATCGGGCTTGGAGAAAGCCTTGGCATCAACAACATTGCTCGTCTGAACGGCAGGCGTCGGACGGCCCTTGCGAGTGTTGTTTCGCAACGTGCCTCCAGGCCCTGAGAACAATCCTCCTGCGTCCCCATCTGCCCCTTGCTCTGATGCGAAACTAACGTTCCGCTTGCCACCACGATTGCGTCCATACTTGGCATCCAGGGCACGGGTGACTTTGATAATGTCGCCCTCGCGGAGTCCTAGAGCTCGTAGAGTGTTGGCGTCGACATCGGGGAGCACGCTTTCGTCCATCGAGTCCTTGATGAAGGCCTGGGCATAGCGCTCGCAGAGGCCCACCGCAACTTCACAGGACAGGAAGAACTGGAACCAGTCATAGTCGGACTTTTGCTGCTTTTCGATTGTCACGCCGGCGGCCTCGGGTGCTCTCTTCTCATTTTTCTCGGCAGATCTGGCGCGCTTCACATCCGCGAGAGGCTTGTCGTCCTCCAGAGAGATACCAGTGAAGTCTTCGACGTACTCGAGGTCTTCGCGGGACATTTTAGTTATGGGAACTGCAATCTTTACTCCATTCATCTTGTGCAGATGGATCTTCCCGTCTTTGAGACCGAGAAACTGCGCATCGACGCTGAAAGATTGGGAGCGATCTGTCCAAGTACGCACTTTGGACGAATCCGGTTCTGATATAGTTGGGTCAGCGAAACATCTATTTTTCAGCGGCACAGTAGGATACTAAGGGAAGTTCTGTGGGGGGTAGCGGGAGGAGTACTCACTAGACTTAGACTTGGCCTGGCTGCCGCCATCGCCTCGTCCATTCTCGCGCCGACTTCGCTGTTGTCCCGAATTATTACCATTCTCTCTCGCCATGAGACTGCTGCCTCTTTCGGGAAGATGCATGCCCGGTCCTACCTGCTGCGGTTCTTTGCTGGCTTTCATAGCCTCCTTGGTCAACCTGATCTCGTCCAACCGATTCTGCTCGACCATGGATTTGGCCGAGAGGCCACCTACAGCTCCGGGGGGAGGAGTAACAGTGCCGGAAATCTCGATGTAGCTGCTTGGTACAACACCTTCCTTGCCATTCTTGAGACTACGCACCTGCCACCACTCCTCGCTTTTGGCATCGTCAAGGATGATGACCTCGTCACCGATGGCGACTGTCACCTCATCATCTCCCTGGGCCATGAAGTCATAGAGAATCTGCCCCTTCTTTCTTCTTTGACCAGTACCGGCCATAATAACCTCCCGTAGTCCTTCAGCACGCACAGCACCGGCCAATTCGCCCAAGGCACTGACGATCTCTTCGGCAGTGTCTTTGGCCCCGGCATGGAAGTCGACGCTCTTGCTTGGCCGAACAAGTTCCATGAAGACGTGCTTTCCCTCGCGCGAGTAATGGGTCATACGGTCGGCCGTCCATTCCTGCGAGGGTCCATCCGAGGCACGCTCTGGGGCAACGAGAATCATCCCGGTTATAAGGTTGATCCCAAGGGTCGTAGGCATCTTCTTCCTCTTCCCCATGACTGAGACCATCTCATTAATGTTGTACATATGAAAGCCTCCCGGTGTCCGAGTCTGGTCCCGGGAACCTGAGATGACGGGCGAAGTCGGTTCGTCATAGGTGGGTGATGGAGACGAAATCGGCCGAGGCCGAGTGGGCAGTGCGGGAGATCGAATGGGTTCGTCATATTCTTCGGGCTCTTGGTATGGAACGGGATTTCGGGCAGGTTGGGGAGGGGGCGAGATCTGCCGTGAGGATGTCCGGGCGTGCATAACACCGGCGAGGGCAGCGGCCGGATTTGCGGGAGGCGATGCTGGCTCGACCGGGCTATCCGGAGCTGGCTCAGGTTGTGGCCTCATGGGCAGTTGTGGGGGAGCCGGCGGCAAAGGTAGCGCGGGAGCCTCGTCAGCTGCGTCCATCTCGATGTAGTTGGCCGGGACGAAGCCGTATTCGCCGTCGAGGCCGACAAGGATCCAATCGGGATCTGTGGCATCGAAGACTTCGAGCTGGGCGTCCTCGGGGAAGGAAAGCTCCTCATCAGTCTGGCGTGTGTAGTCGTAGAGAGCGCGGGCAGGGCTCACAGGAGGTGCCTGGCGAAGAGAAAAGAAAGATATCAGCGTTACCATCCGATCAGGGAGGGAGGCGAGGGAAGAAGGGGAAACGCACCTGCTCGAGATAGTTGTTGGGAACGAGGCCGGTGGGCTCATCCTCATCATCAGCACCAGCCTTCTTCTTAGCCTTCCACCAGCCATCGTCGCCTTTCTTGTCGAGGACGTAGAGCAGGTCGCCTTCAGTAATGGCCAGCTCGCCTTCGGCCTGGGCGGCGTAGTCGTAGACGGCCCGGTACACGCCCAAGAACCCCATGATGGAACGGACAGCGTGATTGTGAGCTGCGCCGCGAGCGAGTGCCCTGGAGGAAGACTCGAGAGGATGCGTCTATCACGATGCGATGCGGTATAAGGGTGAGCGAATCGAGTCGAGTCGAGTCGGGGCAAGACGAGGCGATGCGATGCGAAGTGACGCAGTGCGGCGTCGTTGTCTGAGGAGCGAGCAGCCCAGGAGGTCCAGGACCAGTGGACCTCCCTCCCCCGACCAGACGGGAGGTACCTACCTTATTTGCAGGTACGTACCTTAGCTTACTACTACATATGTAGCTGCCTTTAGGTACAATAGTAGTCTACCCACATATGTACCATGCTGTAAGAGGTAAAAATGGCGTGTGCTTCCTCTCCAGATGGGTAAGCGGCGAGCACTGGCCAGGCCAGAACGTCAGTTGTAATTCGTACAATCCGTTAATTATTCCAGTCACCCCAGGTCCTATGGTTACTGGTAGCCGTCCGTCACTGGTGCCCATCGTTCCACTTCCGCTCCTACTTCCAGCAGATGCACGTGGTGGTGCAGGCCATAGGCGCATCGCATCGCAGCGCATTCAGTGCAGTGCAGTGCAGTTCAGTGCTTGGTTGTACATCTCCAGCAACCCATCCCATTTGGCACTTAGCAACCCTATTTTATGCAATACTGCACCATGTTCTGCATGTCGAGCTTCCCGGTTGGCTGGTTGGGGACATAGTAAAATTACATGCTAAAAGTCTGGAAAAGTGGGGATCCACTATTACAACCCTTATAATTAACTATTATATTTAAGTAGTATTTATATAACTAAATAAAGTCTAATTTAAATATAAAGTATATTATATAAAAGCTTTAATCCTAGGGATTAGTATTTTATATATTAACTCTAGGCTTAATATATTATATATAATTAATACTTTAGTAATTATATAAGCTTTTAGATAAAGTTAAGATCTAAAGTATTCTATACTTTTTTAATCTATTTAATTATTTTAGTTATACTTTTTTTACTTTTATTTAATTTAATAAATTTAGAATGTAATTTCTTTAATTTAATTTTTAAAGCTTTTTAAAAGTATTTAATTAAATTTAAATTAAGTAAATAAGTTAATTAGTTTATATTATATATTAAAATAGTAATAGTCTTATAATGCTAAAAATAGAGTAATAATAATATTATAATCTTAAAGTAAAAGTAGTAAAGCTACTATAGTCTTAATATAACTATACTAATTAAGTATTATTAATATATTACTTTACCCTAAGAAATTAAATTATTAAGTTAAAAGCTCTAAGAGCTAAAAGCTTAAGTAATAAGGACTATTAGAATAAAATAAATATAAAAGAAACTTAGAAAATTAAAAAGAATAAGAAAATTAAAGATTAATATATATTATAGTATTATTATACTTTTTTTATTATAACTTTATAATAATTTAATAGTTTATTTTACTTTTTTATTCTTTATTATAAATACTATTTTTAATAAGTTAATCTTTTTAAATTTATAAATATAATAAACTATTAAGGAAGATAATTATTATTAATAACTCTCTTAATATACTATTTACTTCTTTAAGCTTATAATTAATAAATAATAAAGATTCTATAATATTATAAACTTAAGATAAATAACTTAAGAATTAAATATTATTATTAAATTCCTTTCCTTATTATAATTTTAATTCTTTTTCTAAGTTTATTAATATTCTTATAGAAAGAATAAAGTTAAACTTTTATATTAAAATTCTATAGATCTTATAGTAAATTAACTATAAGAAATATTAACTTAAGCTAATTATTAATAGAATTATTTTTAACTTTAATCTTAAAAGTAAATTATAATCTATAAAGTAATTTTACTATAATTATAATATAGACTTATAATAAAGCTTCTATTATAATATTAATAAGTTTATCTTAAAGATTCCTTATTATAATGGAAAATCTTAAATTAAATTAAGGATTTATTTTTTTAACTTTAATAATTAATTCTTTTTATATTCTTTAAACTTTTATATAAACTTACTAAAAGTTTTATTTATTAGTAATTATTTTAAAGTATTAATTAAACTATATTAAAATAGTTTTCTTAATAATAATTAGTAAAATTAAATTAATAAAATTATATAAAATTATTACTTTACTTAGATTAAAAAACTATTAAGGATAATTCTATTTAATACCTTAAGATAACTATAAAACTAATTTATTATTATATAAAGCTAATTAAAACTATTAAGAACTTCTTTAATTATTATAAAATTATTAAAATTAAACTTTTAGAATAATTATTTAATTTCTATTAAATTTACTTAACTATTTATTAATTTATATTTATATTATAAATTTAGATAATTAATTATAAGATCCCTTTAACTTAATAAAAGTTTATTAATTTAATTACTTAAATAGAAATTATCCTTAGAGGATCTAATTCTAATTATAATAATATATACTTATTATTTACTTTAAGTATTACTCTAAGTATTAATTCTATTAATACTTTAATAATTCTATAGACTTTTAATTAATTTTATAAAGGAATAATTATATATTATAAATAAATAAAAAAGAATATATATTAATTAAGTATTTAAAGTTTAATTATAAAATATATAAAAGTAATTATTTTACTATAAATTAATAGTAACTTAATTATAACTTTATTATATTTATAATAGTTTTTAATAATATTTAATTTATTAATATGAAAATCTAATAAAAGTCTAATTAAACTTTATTCTTATTAATATATTCAACTATTAAAACTTAATTATATATAAAAATTTAAGAAAAAAGACTAAAAAGAAATATTTTAATTAGTATAAAAACTAATATAAACTTTATTTATTCTTATTATTTAATTATTTTTAAATAGAAAGATATTAAACTTAGTAAAGTGTAAATTAAAGAAGTTAATAATAAAGTCCTTAAAAACTAAGAAATTCTCTAATAATTAATAATAATTTATAATAATATAAAGAAAGTAAAAATATATAAAGTTTACTTTTATATTATTATAATCTATTAATATAAAACTATTTATTAAATAAGTTAAAATTAATTATAAAGAGAATTTAAATTTTATATAATAAATAATTATAAATAAAGAGAAATAATTATAAATAAATAAGTTATAAGAGTAAAACTTTATAATTATAAAATAGCTTATTAGATAGAATAAAAAAAGTAAGTTAAAATAATAATCCTTTTATCCTAATCAAGTAAAGGATAAAAGTCTAAGAATAAAATATAACTTTAGATTAAGTAAGAATTCTTCTTTTATTTATACTTTATTTCTTAGCTATTTATTAGTTTAATTTTACTAATAAATAACTTAATTAATAGGGAGTTTAATAATAAATAATATATTAAAGGTTTAAACTAATTAGATATAGTATTATATTATAATAGCTAGTTAAGAAGCTTAGGTTTTAGAGTTTATTATATACTATTTAAAACTTAAAAAATTAGTACTTTATAGTAAATAATAATAACTAATAGAATTATAAGAAAGTCTTTATATAATATCTATATAGTATAAGGAATACTATAAAGGAAAATTTATATAAGACTTTTCTTATAATTCTTTAGCTAAGTTAAAGCTTATAAACTCTAATAGCTTTTCTTAAAGATATAAAAACTATATAATAAGATAGAAATATATATTAAACTTTTTATTATATATAGCTTTTATAACTTTATATAAATAGAAATTATAAGTCTTTATAGCTTACAAAAGAAAAATATAAAACTCTTAATATAATAAAATAAATACTTTAGTAAATATTATTATATTATATTATAAAATATTATAGAAATATTTATAAAAAACCTATTAAGTATAGAATTACTTATAAGGAAAGATTATTTATTTATACTTAATATAAAACCTTTTAAAGATAAAGATATTAAGTTATATAAAGGAAAAGTCTTTTTTAGGAGCTAAAAAACTTTTAATATATTAATTATAAGTTCTTAAGAAATAATAAGTCTTTTAATCTTATAAAGTCTATATAGCTTAAGCCTTTTATAAAGAAATTAATAATATTATTTTTACTTTTTATATAAAATAGTTTTATAGTTTCTTTTCTTACTTTCTCTTTAGTAAAATAATAAGCTATATCTATATATTTAATTCTTTTATAAAATTCTAAATTTTCTATTATTATTTTAATAGCTTTATTATTAGTTAAAATAGAAAGTATAACTTTATTATAACTTAGAGAAAAACTTATATTTAAATACTTAATTTAATTTATTTATATACTATAAACCTAAGAGATAAATAGTACTTTTATTCTATTTAGATATAGGAAAAACTAAGAGTATATAAAAATCTATATCCTTTTTATAGTAAGCCTAAGTAAGGCTCCTTATACTATTATAATATATAAGTTAATAGTCCTTTATATTAAAACTAAAATTATTCTACTTCCTAGGGGTAAGAAAGGAAAAAGGAAAGGGAAAAGAAAAAGAGAAATAAATAGGGAAAAAGAAAAAAGGGAAAGAAAAAAGGAGGGAAAGAAGGAAATATAGTAAGGTCTAATTCTATAGTAAATATATATTAGTTATATATAGCTTATATATTAGTATAATTTCTATAGGGTTATTATACTATTATAGCTAAAAGCTTAGATTTTAAGTAAATAAGTATAACTATTAGTAGGTTTATTAGTTAATAGCTTTACTATTAGTAGTTAGAAGCTAGTATAGTACTTTATAGCTATTAGTAGCTATTAGTTATTACTTAGATTTCTATTATTTAGTCTTTTTATTAGGCTTATAATACCTTCCTTCCTTTCTTTCCTCTTTAATACTTCTATAAATTACTCTTTCCTAAGTTTCTATCTATACTTATACTAATACTAAGTCTTAAGTATATTACTAACTTTTAATCTTTTATCTAAGATTAAGTTTAATATATTTATTCTCTTTACTTTATTACTATTATAGCTTTATTACTATAGTAATTAATAATAATAATAATAATAATAATAATAATAATAATAATAATAATAATAATAATAATAATAATAATAATTATAATAATAATAATAATAATAATAATAATAATAATAATAATAATAATAATAATAATAATAATAATAATAATAATAATAATAATAATAATAATAATAATAATAATAATAATAATAATAATAATAATAATAATAATAATAATAATAATAATAATAATAATAATAAAAATAATAATAATAATAATAATAATAATAATAATAATAATAATAAAAATAATAATAATAATAATA